>CAVLGL010000024.1:10307500-10559877 GCA_963668995.1 Parnassius mnemosyne
TTTGATGGCATAGTTATATAACGGCAACAGTTATCCTGACTCCGATATCCTGCGTAGCTTAATATGGCGGATGAATACTTGAGGCACTCTTTATTAATAACTAAGCCCTCCATCTTAGACCTCAGGGTAGTCAACATACCTTAGTTTTGATCCTTAATCAAGAATAGATTGTAGATTTAAATGGGCTGGATCCAACCCACTGATTAGTATCTAATTGATTGCTGTGATTCAGTTACTATCAGTTGAATTGTGTGATCGTTTGTTTGTCTTACTTTCATAAAATTTATTTTATAACGAACATCAGTTGTAATCACAGTTGATTTTGAAATAAATAAGACTGATTTATTCGAAAATGTGAATTCTTATTTAACTTTAGTTGTAAATTACTCGTTAAGTGCTATAAAGAAATTTACATTTCAATAAGTTGTCACGTAGCAATCACCGTCGAATCAGAGTCCTTACTTCGACTTTGTTTTGTAGGCGAGAAGTTTCAAACAACTTAATCCTTACATTTTGAGTGAATTTACATAATTTATTAGAATACGTTGAAATTAAATTAAGTTTTATGTTTATTTGTGAGAAATGAATAAAGTGACATGTCACGTTCTCGTAAAAGTCAACTATAGGAAAAGCCAAAAAGATCTCATAGCTGGGAAGCAGAGTCAGCAAGAGAAACCCTAGACAAAAGTTTATCTACAACCAGGTTGGTTATATATTGAAGATGAGTCGCATTAAGAGTTCTAACCCTCCAGGAGGGTTCAAAAGGAGGGAGAGAGGTGTATTAGGTTCGTGTCAAATAGAAGTCCGTAGTCTGTTTATATCAATCTGGGGGACAAGCTGACATATACGATACGAACTAAGGTCCTTCAAGAACAGAGCCTATACTTTTTAAAAGGCCGATAACACACCTGCGATTCTTCTGGTATTGCACTTGTTCGTGGGCGGCTGTCGACTCTATCCATTAGGTGAGCCGCATGCTCGTTTGCCCCTCTTCTATGAAAAAAAAAAGACTTAACATTTACAATATCTTTCAGTTCACAGATTCATAGATATTTAAAAAAAAACGTTATACACATCTCAGGATTTTCTGCTGTATCGTGGCGGCAGCTTAGATACATAAATTGCACAAGGACAAACATAAAAACTAGGATCATATACTTTCCAGCCATTCAAAATAATTATTTCTTGAGGCATTCGAACCTGCAACGCTCAGCCTTTAAGCTCAATGCTAAGCCACTGGACCACGGAGCCGTCGATTTAATTTAATTAAAGCCTTAGTCGATGTGTTTTAATTTACAAAAAGCGCTTGAAATGTCCTTAGAAATAAAAGAAAATCCGATAATTCATATCTATCTTGCCCTTTCTTTCCAAACCTTTAGTGTGCGTCCACAGTGAATGCGCGGCGACTTGAGCCTGTTGCGGGCGCGACGGCGGGCGCGTGCGGTGGCCACAGTGACGAGCGAGCTGTTGGTGTGCTTAGATGTATTACAGGTGTTGTAAACCATGGCCTGTAGTATGGCCAAAACGCGCGGATATGAACGTTTGAAAACTACGCGCGCTATCTCGCTCATGCCCGTCGCGCTAGGCGTCCGCCTTAGTCACTACACTATGGACGCAAACGGCGGTTTCATATGTTTGATAATTCGCGACCATCGTCGCAACCGCGCTAGGCTCGCACTGTGGCCAAGGCTATCGAGGCCTGTGTATATAAGCAAAGCTGCAATTTAATATCCAAAAATAACCTACTAAGTGGTTATCAGTTTGGTTTTCATTCCGGACACAACACCACCACTGCTTTGCTAAAAGATACTGAGGATATAAAACACGGAATGGATACCAAAAAAGTAACAGTGATGGTGTTAGTAGACTTTTCCAACGCTTTTCACACAGTTGACTACGATATACTCCTAAGTATCCTATCCCATCTTAGATTTGCTCCTTTATCTTGGAATTGTCTTCCTCGTATATTCGCGACCGCCAGCAATCAGTCCATGCAAGGGAGGATACTTTCTAGTGGTTAAGTCTTGATTCCAGTTTTCCGCAAAGCGGAATTCTATCTCCCATATTATGTTCATTTGTCATTAACTACATATACTCTGTCACTTATTCTATCTATAATATAATAAATATAATCTCTAAATATATTTTCAATCAGATTTCGATAATCTGAATGATGCTATAGCTATACTAAACCATAATTTGAAAGCCATTTATGACTGCTCATCAAGTTTTGCTATTTCTGTCATTCCACCTAAATGTCAAACAATACTTATTGACAGCTAAAGAATGCTGGCAAAAATTCTGGGTCTATACATGGATAAAACGTTGAACTGGATAAAACAAGTCACCAAGGTCAGTCGTAAAGTGACTGCTGCCTTAAGATCGCTCTACCGTCTGAAAAACTTTCTCCCATACAAAACTAAGCATATTCTTGTTGAAACACTCATCTTGCCTGTCATTGATTATGCAGATGTTTGTTACTCAGACTTGAACCAAAATCTTCTCAATAAAGCGTGAGGGCCTTCTTAATAACTGCAACAGGTTTATTTTCAGCCATCGAAAATACCTCTGAATTTCGTACTTGCCTTGAATGGCTAACTATCCGAGAAAGGCGCACTTTCAGAATATTATCCGTTCAATACTCCATTTTAAATTATTTGTCTTCCCCTTCCTACCTTAAATAAAAATTTAAATACCTTTCCTCCAACCACAACAAGGTACTTAGCTCTTTAACTAATCGGAAGATTTCAGTTTCACTCCATTTTACTGGCTTTATCGGCAATTATTTTACTGTTCATGCTACACTACTCCGGAACTCCTTACCTGAAGACATTAGGAAAGCACCAAACAAGATAACCTTCAAAAGATTGATCCGGGAACATCTCTCAAAAACAATGTCGTCAGCATAATATCAATACTGCTACCTTTATCCAGAAATATTATATATGTATGTATATATGTATTTATGTGTATGTATATGTATTTATATGTGTGTATATGTATATATGTATTAAGGATAATTGTTATATATGGATTATTATGTATTTGTTTGTAATCATAAGCATTTGTGTAATTTAATAAAAGTCTTAATTTACTAAGTGTTATAGATATATAGATATATACATTTATTGTATTTAGTTACTTAAGTCACCTGCCACTAATCTCTCACCACGCCATGGGTTGGCAGAGAATGTTAAATGGCATTAAGTCCGCCCTTTGTTACCTTTCTATTGGTTAGAACAATAAAGTTTTTAAATAAATAAATAAAAAAATTGATGAAATTAATTATATAACAGATAATACGAAAAGACGCGACAAATAAGGTATTCCTGAATTTTCATTTCCCAGCCAATAAGACGTATAAAATACTGTAAGCCTTTCTACGCTGGACTACGATTTTGTGGGTTTTATTCTAGGTAAGGAAAATCGAATGAAACTCAATTTTCTTCAAATCGGATCTCAGCTCTCCATATTGGTAAGATCGTTTTGATCCAACCTCCCAACTTAAAGGCTTCAATTCCATTTCATAAACCCTGTCTTATTATATATACTAGAAAAATGAAATATGTATTTATTGCTTAACTTTATTACAGTAGTTTTTGTGTAAATTATCCAATGCAAGCAACATTCATAAGACCGCCATTTTGTTACGTACTACACCCAAGTACGGCACTTGTCGTTTTGAGGGATCGGTTGTGTGTTATAAGGGAATATCTACGCTGTGAATTTTACGCGAGCAAGTCGGGTGTTTTAATCTTACCCCGTGTCGTATAACTTGATTTACGAGGTAGGTACGAGTTTTTTTATTTGTATACATACTTATCATTTTTAATTGGTAGTTATATTGCTATGTCTAAATATCGCTATTTTTTTGGATTTTAGGATTTATTGTACTCGTAACATTGCGTTTTTACCCGCCAATATTTGACGGGGTAAGATAATCATATAAAAGTTTCCATCTTACCCCGTTTTCAAAAGTCATACAAATGGTCTCATGTTCTCAAACTGTACCTGAAAAAAATGTTTTGTTATGTTACAGCAATTATATACATTGTCAGTGGCACAATTTAAGCTAATATTATCTAAAGGTATTTATTTTAATTTTTTTTATATTATAAGAAACACAAAAAGAGCAAGCGGGTCTCCTGATGGGTAAGTGATTTCACCGCTGCCCATAGACACAATAAACAACTGGAGTATTACTTGTGCGTTGCCTTCTCATAAGGTATAAGAACAGGATTCGTAGGAATGGGAGTAGGAACTTAAAGAAAGGGGAAAGACCACCAGACACTCGTTAGTAAATGCAACATCTTAGCTCCTAACACAATGCAACGGCATTTCGGTTTATCTAGCAAACGTCAATATTCGGGTGGCCTTAAGAAAAAGGGAAAAGGAACGGGCATACGGAACTCTCACTCACCAGACGAAACACGGCAGCCACTAAGAAGCTAACCACTTCACGCTGATTTTCTGTGAGAGGGTAGTATCGCACCGGTCGACCCTGCTCATTTATGTGTTACAGTAAACTGCAGACGTGCATCTACTACCAATTTTTTTATTAATGTTTAGATAATATTTGTTTGTTAGTGTAATATTTGTTATTTTCTATGTTTTTAGTTTTTCTAAGATCTTATTAATTGGTTGGCTGTTTAATTTTGAAATATTTAATTTTTTACGTTTTGTGCTACATATTTTGTTGACGAAAATGGTAAAATGTACATGTACGTAATTGTGTTTAAAATTATCATAGCATTAACAAAAAAAATATTATATGATTGATATCTTTCATTTTCTGTATAATCTTATCCAAGTAAAGTGAAAAGTTTGAGAACCTCTAGTTCAATCCTTCTCGGGCGGGGCAAGATTGAAATATAAAAAACAAATAAGTTATGATATCTTTATTTATTTTGATATTATAGACAGTTCTGAAGTGTCAGGACAATTAAAATTGTAGCTTACTGACCATCAATATCGTCTGACATTAATTTGAACGATTTTAGAAACTACTATCTCTCCGCCTGTTTTTTTCTTTCGGTAAAAACATTGTAATTAATTTTTTTTGCGTTCAAATAAATATAACAGGGATTTATCGATATGACATAAAAATATGCTCTTTGTACTTTATTCACTATAGATATAATTTTAGCTTAAGTTAATATGTACTGTTCTACAAGACGTCCAACACAACACTGCTCATCTCATCAAAAAACCGATCGATCTTCCCCCCACTCACCCTACCCAATAAAATTAATTTTCTATTCTATTATACGAATAAATACACCTAGACAATATACATTACTAATTTGAATATATGTAAATTCACGATATAAAACTTAAAAATGTCACTTTCACTGTTCAGTTTTCAGACACGAAAGTAAGACAATATTGTAGCAATGAATCATATGACACAGGGGGAATGGTTTAATAACAAAAAAATTACTAGAAAGTGTCTAGTTGACAGATTGTAAAAGTTTTCCGAAATGTCACCGTAGCGGATAATGTCTAGCATAATATGACAGCCCTTATCATTCACAACAATGTTGTTTTTTATTGAAGCAAGGTAATAAAAAGCACACAGTTCACCCGATTATAAGCTGTCTCACTACTGTAAAATTATAACTTATCAGTAATTGTCCAATGGCTTACCTAGGTCACAAGTTTATTGAAAATATTTAAACACTTGTATAATTGCTAATAGGCACGACTGCTCGACTACCTTTTATAGGGTAATGATGACGATGAAACTTACCAGTCCGTGTAAATTATTATCTTTCTCATACGTATTTCTGCCGTTAAGCAGAAGTGAATTCTACGATACACTAGGTACACATAGTGCATTTTAATATACTGTAGCTGATGCACTTAGTACATAATACAATACAGCAGATTCTTTCATGATTTGATATCGACAGATTAAATTATATTGGTTTTTATCTTTACACATAATAATATTGAAATAACTGCCTTTCATCGAGCTGAGGGGGCTTTTCCAATTTTAATTCTTCTCGCTGTTTATATCATCGGGTCTTTTTACTCCATCTAGTACAGGTAGCACAATAAAGCGATTGCCAGTACGAGAATGATTCCTATAGAACAGTTGTTGGTTCTTGAACTTACTCTGTTGACATGACAACTTACTCTTTGTTCCATAGGATTTGAATTCTATCCTTGAATAAGAATTAAAAAAATGAATGCCCGGTTACTAGCTAAAGAGTTTCCGACTCTCGTCTCTAACCATACGAAACACTGGAATGTTATGATGTTATTCTACATTCTACAGGTTTCACAATTTTTATGAAAACATGTAACGACAGTTTAGAAAATTAATCATTCACTAGCTTTATGCTAAACTTAACTTTTATTTATGTTACTAAAACTATTATCTACCTTTTGTTCTTTAAACTTATTTTTGTACCAACTACCATTAAAATAGGCAAATTATAAACACTGCTATTGTTTGAAAATGATGTGTTCTCCTATAATTGGTAGTACATAGTAATTTGTAAATGTAAGGCAAATGTTAGAAGTAGTTTAATATGTACAACTGTTGGAGATCCATACAAATAAATAAATAAATTTTACGTTGGTATTTCATTATAACGTGGCAATTCTCGACCCACACGCACTGCAGCCCCACGTCGGCTACAGTGTTTGACGTCAAACACCTCAGTGACAAAGGTTACTAAAGGGTAAAGCAACCGAATTCAAAAATTCAAAAATTTAAAAGTACGCGATAAAATCCGTGAAATTAGTTTCATTCAATTTCTATTTAAATATATGATTTCTTCTTAACCCCTCACGTACTCTTCATATATCATCAAATAAGCGATATGTAAAGTCGATAAGTAAGAAACCTAATATAATTTTTAAGTCGAGTGGTTACACAGGAGGCCTGCTTAAATTTCCCGCTTCATTACGATTATTACATTTATCCCCTAAGGCAAAATGAAAATATTAGCCAAAGCGTGAAACATCATCACGCGGCGCGGCGTATCTTGTTAGTTCAAAATTTGAATATCGACCAATCAGCATGCGACTGTCAAGGGTGGGACGACTCTCTCTAAATTCAATTTCTATTTTAAATAACATTCCTAAGTAGGGAAAATTTCATCCAGTTGAAATATATTCGTAAATATTTTAAAAGTTAAGAGGTTTGGTAGTTTGGGGTGGTGCACTCATTTAGTTTATATTTTACAGTTACATTTTGTTTATATTTTTATAGAAGTATGGGTGAGACAAGAGCACTCAGTCGTTAAACTTAGTGCCCCCCTGCTCTGTAGAGTCAGATTGAGATGCACGACCGCTCGATCTTTCGAGGAAAATAGTGTTGGGTGTGCCAAAATTATTTTTGGGGGTGTTGTTATAAACTAATTTGCTTAATTCCGCGTAAAGAAAGAAAATTATGTGTTCTGCCCAATTTTAAGAGGACCTCCCACCCTCCATTAATCGTGCGCACTATACCCGTCGCCATCAATCCCAGCACTACCACTACCAGCACCACCACACTAGGCATGGCCGCAACACGAAGCATCCTCAGGTGAAGTCCACAACACGAAAAATCCACAACTTTTTGTGTTTTGTTATTCTATCGATAAAAAAATATTCTAATAATTTAAATTATTCTAAAAATATTCTAATAATTTTTTAATATTTGACAATTTAAAGTAGATAAGAAACTATCAACTGAAACTTCTTTCAAAGATTTCAATACTGAATATAAATATATCAGAATCTTTGTTTTCAGTTTATAACTTGACTTACTATAGTAAAATTAAATTCTGCTATGCATGAATGCTTTGTGCGCAGTCTTAAACTATTACAGTCTATAAAATATAACTGGTGAACATAGATTGCTTTATATATGCAGGTGAAAACGCGGCTTAGGTAGCAATTCAGAGTAATTAATTATAGATGGGCATCTCTCTGCTATTTTTCTTTTTGCAAGCAAGAAGTTGACATAGATAACATGAATGAATGAGACATTGACAATTCTGACATTAACCTAATAGTGGCGCAAGGAGGCAAATATGGCCCTTGATATTTTACAGGTTAGTTCAATTCTTAGAAACGGTAAAAGCTACTTGTAAGTTACTATAAAAATGTTTTCAAGATAAGGTTTTTGTTTTATAAAATTATGTCTACCAATTTTCCCTTTAATTCAACGAGATTTTTAACAGCCAATATTTTTAGGAAAACTCCGTTCTGTGAATAAGTTTTTGTTGGCGTAGTAACGACATTGTAACGTAAAGATAATAAGCGATTTTGCTAGATATCTTGGCTGTAGAGATTTGCATTTATCGGAAGCATCGTTACAGCAAATGATTTTTCTTCGTTATCATTAAGCTATAGGTAGTTTCCGATGGCGTCACTACTGATCGTAAGTGGCTTATGCAGTCCATGGACACCTGCAGCCAATTTCAAACACAGAAGGCTACAGGTGCGCTGTAATCTCTGACGTACATACGTTAAATACGTGACCAAATTACATCGGCCCTCAAAACAGGGAATAGGTAAGAAGGTAAAATAGGAATCTAACCACTTTGTAATTTCCCAAAGTCACTTCTTTCGGCACCCACGGGACGAAAAGAGAATTCTCTTAAGTTACCACCATACGGTATGGAGCATTTCACATTGTTTTATTTTACTTATTTATACCGTCGGAAAATTGCTGGCGAATCCACATAGGACCTTATTTTTCCATTATGTTCCTGATTAAGTTTGTTGTTTTCCCCAAAAACGGAAACCCCCAGAGAAAACCTTTGATGGATTCCACTGTATCTCATTTACCGCAAAAATTATATTTTAAAGATGTTACTACGTGAAACGATCATATAAAAAACCTTTACAGATTTATGTAATATCATATTTTAAACGTACTTATAAACAATGTTAAGCTTATTATTATTAGCAAACCTTAAAATTTAATAAAAAAAAATTGATATGATAAATTCAACTTGTATCCCTGTCACCACGATTGAAATTGTTAACTTCAATCGTGGTTCCACTTCTTTCTGTTTCTTTAAAAAAACAGTAACAGGAGCCTGTTTAAAAATAACAGGAACTGTCTTTACACTTTGACACAGAGTAACACGGGCCACCGGCGGACCAGAGGGGAGTAGCCATATGCAGGCGTACACCTCTGTCAGCTGTAGCTGTAGATGTAGCTGCAATATGTCCTATTCCTGTTACTGTTGCCGTAGATAACATCTTAATACTGCTAAATTGTAACACAGGTTAAAAATAAGTTTGACTATAGACTATAAGAAATTTATTTATTTATAGCTGTTCCCCGCGATTTCGCCCGCGTGTTATTTGGAGATTTAATTTTTTTTTGCGCAGATCCCTAATCCTTTTTCTAAAATAAAAGTAGCCTGAGTTACTAGTTGTGACATTAGCTATCTGCCAGTGAAAATCCCGTCAAAATCGGTCCAGCCGTTTCGGAGATTAGCCGTAACAAACAGACAGACAGACGGACAAAAACTTTAAATATTATATTTTTGTTATTAGTACCGTATATACATCCATTAGGAGATTATCCGCAACAGACAGACAGACAGACAGACTAAAACTTTAAAAATTGTATTTTTGTTATTAGTACCGTATATACATCAATATGCATTTAGTAAAAAGCTGTAATTTTGACATTACAAACAGACACTTCAATTTTATTTATTTGTATAGATTATTTATTGTAACAACTTACAGGTAACAATAGCTGGACTAAATGCCTGTCGGCATTCTTTGCCAGTCAACCCGTGGCGGTGGTGTGGTGAGCTATTGTGGCAGGCGTATACTTACTTAATTATCTCTACAAATAATTAGACATTATTATATATTACTTAGCTTTATTTTTTTGTAATCAGCGATGTCTCGACTTGGCATATTTATTGCCTCAGTTGTTATTTGTATTTATTTATTTAAGTCTTACGAGTACAATTCAATAGTAATGTTGTGGTACCACAATATGTGTATGAATCCGAATATGAAAACAGGCATTTGGTGAGAACAGTTGTTACGGGAGATAATTCTCTTAATCTTTGTTAACCCATTATACTTAAAACATGTTAATCAATAAATTAGGTTTAGTTTAAATGAAATGAGTTTGATATATATAATAAACTGAATGGTAAGTATTTTTTAAAAGATAGGGTGACAAACGAGCACACGGCCCACCTGATGTTAAGTGGTTGCTTTAACCCATAGACATCTACATCTATCCTCAATAAAGAATCAAACTGCAGATGCGTTGTCATCCGTGAGGATTAAGATGGAATGTCCCTTTTCCAGTAAAAAGGGTCTCCGGTTATCTACACTCACCATACAAAACACAGCAGTCTTAAGCTGCTATTTTACGCTGGTATTCTGTGAGAGCGTGGTCCTTCTCCGGCCAAGCCGACACAACTATACTTCTAATATAGCTGCAGCATGGCTCTACCACGAACAAGTAACATACATTAAAATATATAAAATATAATATAACTTAGTAGAACTCCTTTTCTGCCCAGGAGACCGTCTCGGTAGATACCAGTCTCTTATCTATTTCTGCCGCCAACAGCATTTTGCATTGCTTGGTTCTGTCCGAAGGATATATAATATGCCAGAATAATTAAAGGCTGTGACACATTCCCCCTTGGTCTTCGGAAGTGACAACGTATCTGTGACCATCTATGTTCAAGGTTAGTTGCGGGTGTCCATCGGCTGCAAAGGTCATTTACCATCCGGTGGACTGTGAGTACATTTGTCACTTCATATTTACTAAAAAAATATAACATAGTCAGAAGATATACTGCCAGGATTATTTATGCTTTAAGAGCTCCAGTTAATTGTACACCCCAAAAGCTTTTTAGTAAACAACAAGGTAAACAGCGTTTTGAAATTGGCCAATTGGAATTGGGAATGCGGCAGCAGATGCATAAAATGGAAATCAATTATTGATAAAGCCTCTAGGATCAGACATATCCCAGCAGGTTAATTGCTTTGTCCGATGGTATTTATGAGGTGCGCTACATACAGAAAGATATTTAATAATACAGGTTTTGAAATTGACACGAATTTTTGGAAACTTTTTTATTATTTCAAAGAATTTTTAATTCTTATGCGTGGTAGAGCCACAATCCAGCTATATTATGGTTGTAGCACGAATAGGTCAGCTCGACCGGGGAAGGACTACAATCTCATAGAATACCAACGCTATATAACAGCTTAATGCTGCTGTGTCTCGTATGGTGAGTGCAGAGAACCGGAGACCCTTTTTCACGTGAAACGATGCATCCCATTTTAGTTCTCAGAGATGACAACGCATCTGTATTATTATTCTTAATCAATGACAGATGTTGATGACTACGGATCATATCATCCACTTACCATTAGGTGGGCTGTGTGCTCATTTTAAACTCTTATTCTGTATAGGTATTTAAAAAAGTTATAGTGCTATAAGTTTACGAGCGAACACGAGGGCGCTTACCACTCTTAATTAACGTTTTAACGACTTCTTTAATGCAAGTGAAAGGCTTTGGTTAAGCCTAGTCTACATATGTATAGTCTAGTCTGTTTACGCCCGAACGCTGGTTTCGGAATCGACGTCAGAGGGCGCGCGGCTCGGTGCCATACCCCTTATTGTTTATTGTAATTAGAGACTTTCCACTTTGGCCTTAGGAGGCCCGACCTACGTCTGTTCGTTGAAACTCTGCTGAATGGGCCCCAGAGGATTTGATCTTTATGGGAGCAGCCGTAGGCCGTAACATAGTCTTAAATTCTGAATCGAGTATACATGTAATTGTCTATGGGCCATAGTAACCACTTACCATCAGGAGGACTGTGTACTCATTTATCACCAATAATTATATCTAATCTAATATATAAAAAATGATGTTTGTTTCTTAGTGTTTTATGCGCTGCCACACCATTCATCAGATTACGGTTAAACTTTGTCAACTTATTACTTGCGCGAATGTATGTCTTATATTATAAATAAGGCATAATACAATTAAGTTACAGGAGGTGTAGCCTGTCGTACATACAAATTTATTTGAAAGTTATATATTATCTGACTTCAATTAATGTATTATCATAACTAAACTAAGCAAAATAACTCTTTCAAATCTAAAACGATATTTCCACAATACTCCGTCAGGATGGAATATTTGTCGGGCGTTTTGAGATCGAACATAGCGGGAAGTTCCAGGGATGGTCTGCAGGGCCTACCGTATTTTTTTATAGCATAAGGGTGGCAAACGGGCACAGCCCACCTGATGGAAAGTGTATGCTATGACCCATTGACATCTACATCTATTCTCAATTATGAATCATAATACAGGTGCGTTGCCACCCATGAGGATTAAGATAGAATACCTCGTTTCCAGTTAAAAGGGTATCCGGTTCTTTACACTCACTATACGATAGACAGCAGTATTGAGCTGCTATTTCACGCTGGTATTCTGTGAGAGAGTATTCTTTCCCCGATCGAGTCGACCCATTCGTGTTACAACCATTGTATAGCTGTAGCATGGCTCTACCACGTAAAACTATTAATATGAAATGTATGATCTGCTGCTGGTCGTATGGTGCTACCAACTCTGCAAGTTATTTTTCGGAGATTGGACGTGAGAATATTCGTAATGAGGTAATTCGAGTCCTTAATTCGTAATAAATAAAAAAGTCAGCAGAATTAGTTTGCCTCCCTATGCTCGTTTGCCTTTTTTTCATACATAACGATATAACCCTACGGTTAAACAAGTCAAGTGGCAATAGGTCAGCTATATAGCTCGTACAATGGATAACCGATGGGGAAGAAATATTACTCATACTGTTAAGCAAAGTGTAGGGTGGGCATTCACTAGATGAAGTGAAGACTTGGTACGACATTACTCATAGTACGTATGATTGATCTCATTAAAGTCTGATTTTGAATTCAAAAGTTGTAATTGTTATGCATTTTTTTCTACGTGCCTTTTTTGTCTTGATATATCCTTGCAAGCCCCAGGCCTCAGGTAGTATTATACTCTCAAAACATCATAGTCAAGCAATTTTGTGTAAACATTATTAATTTTTTCTCTGTAGGTGACACTATCTTTTAAAGTAATAGAGCGCTAAATTTAAAACACGTAAATAATATATTTTAAAAGTCAGGAATACATTTATTTCATTCA
Organism: Parnassius mnemosyne; assembly: GCA_963668995.1. Classification (NCBI taxonomy): domain Eukaryota; kingdom Metazoa; phylum Arthropoda; class Insecta; order Lepidoptera; family Papilionidae; genus Parnassius; species Parnassius mnemosyne. The sequence goes on from CAVLGL010000024.1 coordinate 10,320,649, forward strand.
TAAAAATTAAATGAAACTCTCGTGAGACGTGCACTTTTGGATTTTCCAAACTATTTAATTTTAGTCCCGATATAAACAAAACAACTACTTGTAAGCCTCACTGAATTAGACTTATTTATAAACACTTCCCCGACGGCAGCTAAGAATGAAACTCAATTTTGTTCGAATTGGAAATAGGACTCGTAGCTTAAGCGACTGCTGGAAAAACAAAAAAGTATATTATGTGTACGAAAATACTACATTAGTACATTTAGGGGGTTATTTTAACTATTTTATTCAAAGCTATAGAACCTCACCAAAGTAAAGGCTTAGACGACGTTGTTTTTTTAGATTACAAAAATAACCTTATATTCTAACTAAAATAGAAAAAAGGAGGATAACAATTCGTCGGAATATTTTTAATGAATACATTAAGCATAAGGATAACTTTTTATCATGCTGTCCGATATCAATTATTCTTTTTTGTTAGAAAGAGGTCATCGCTTCAAGATTTGATATTAGGGTGTATGACAAATCATTAAAATCAATCATAATCATTACATACCTTCACTTTATCAAGTCCACTGCTGAACTGCCTGAAGGAATGCCACAAAGCACGGTCCTGAGCCACCTGCATTCATCGAATTTCTGCAAGTCTTACCAGGTCGCCACTTCATCTAGTGGGGGGTCGCCCTACACTTCGCCTACCGGTACGATGATGCCACTCGAGAACGTTTTTCCCGATGGGTTGTCGGTTCTTCGTGCTATATGGCCGGCCCAATGCCACTTCAGCTTACTAATCCGTTGGGCTATGTCGGTTACTCTGGTTCTACTGCGGATATACTCATTTCTAAGTGTATCACGCAGAGAAACCCCGAGCATAGCCTTCTCCATAGCTCGCTAAACGACCTTGAGCTTCCTCATACGGCCAGCAGTGAAGGACCACGTCTCAGATCCGTAAGTCATCACTGGCAATACGCACTGGTTGTACAATTTCGTTTTCAAGTTTCGAGGTAAGAATCTCCGGTGAAAACGACTCGACCTGGCAGTATAATATAAATCAATTTGCAAAATCTGCACGATACATGGACTTAAAATTAATTATTTATAACTTGAAACGATTTCGATGATTCTATACGTGTTTGTTCTTTGAAGGCAGTTTTTACTGTTTTCAAATTTGTATCATCATCATCATCATCATTACAGCCCTTCACAAGTCCACTGCTGAACATAGGCCTCCCTCAAATAATGCTACAAAGCACGGTCCTGAGCCACCTGCATCCATCAACTTCCTGCATATCTTACCAGGTCGTCACTCCATCTAGTGGGGAGACGCCCTACACTTCACCTGCTGGTACGAGGCTGCCACTCGAGAACCTTTATTCCCCATCGGTTGTCGGTTCTTCGAGCTATATGGCCGACCCATTGCCACTTCAGCTTACTAATCCGTTGGGCTATGTCGGTCACTCTGGTTCTACTGATTTCTGAGTTTATCACGCAGAAAAACTCCGAGCATAGCCCTCTCCATAGCTCGCTGAGCGACCTTGAGCTTCCTCATCCGGCCAGCAGTGAAGGACCACGTCTCAGTTCCGTATGTCATCACTGGCAACACGCACTGGGTGTACAGTCTCGTTTTCAAGTTTTGAGGTATACCTGACGAGAACCAAATTTGTATGTAACACGTAAAATAACATGAAAGCGTTATTGTTCTTCTCCTTCTTTACCAGCACATAAAAGTCCACTGCTGCACATGCATCTCTTATATTTTTGGAAATATTTTCTATCATCCGGTGACCTCTCATCCGGACAGATATCAGGTCTTCGTCGATGCCCCTCTCGGCTCTTTGGACCGTTGTCTGATCCGGAGTGTGGTGCCACTCACGCTCCCCTCGCGATTACGTTCTGTGGGTTGCCGCCGTGTTGGCATTACAAGTTAGGACGGAATGCGGTCTTTCTTTGCTACCTACCCATGGGGACGGGTTTGCTTCTCGCCGGACGATCCCAGCGCTGTTGCTGACTTTTTCACTGATGTGGTGCTACAGGGAATGGAACTATTTATTCCATCATCTGTGGTACCCATCGGAGGCAGATCTCAGTCTTGGTTTAGTCGCTCCTGTAAGAATGTATTACGCAAAAAACAGGAGTGCTATCAGGCCTGAGCTGAGGCTTCGGCGGCTCGGGAGGTAAGGCACCAGCACGCTTATAAATAAGTATAACTTCGCCTCCAGGTCCTTCAAAAGAGTTATTGCCAAAGCAAAGTCAGAGCACATAGGCAAAATTGACGAGAAACTAGTTCGCCTTCCTTCGGGACCCCGTGCATTCTGGTTTCTCGCCAAGGCTGTCCAAGGGAATTTCTGTAAGCCATTACTACCGTCTCTGCACAGGGAGGACGACTCACCGGCCCACGCCGCAAAAGACAAAGCCGACCTTTTAGGCTCTGTTTTTGCGTTCAACTCGACTCTTCATGACGGAGGGACACACCGCCGACCATCCCGTGATTTGAGTGCTCCAAGCCGGATGTGCGGTTCTCACAGCGATCGGTCTGCAAAGCACTCCTCTCCCTGGACATCCACAAGTCGAGTGGGCCTCACGGAATCCCCCCAATTGTGATAAGGACGTGTGCTCCGGAGTTGGCACCGGTTCTAACGCGTCTTTTCCGGTACTCCTACTCTCTAGGCGTAGCCCCGAAATCATGCAAGACAGCTTTTGTCTACCCGATCCCTAAAAAAGGCGACCGCTCAGATCCGTCCAACTACAGGCCTATCGCCATCACTCCCTTGTTCTCCAAAATAATGGAATCCGTTATAAACTGCCATCTCATGCGGTACCTTAAGGATCACCAGCTGATTAGTGACCGCCAATACGGTTTTCGTTGGGGTCGATCAGCTGGTGGTTTTCTGGCCTACTTGACCCATAGATGGGCGGAGGCAGTAGAGTCCAAGGTGGAGGCATTAGCCGATAGTTTGGACATTGTGAAGGCCTTCGATCGGGTTTGGCACAAAGCACTTCTTTCGAAGCTCCCTTCCTATGGGCTTCCCGAGAAATTGTGCAATTGGATCACCAGCTTTCTTGCAGATCGGAGCATCAAGGTCGTAGTAAATGGTGCATGCTTCGACTACAAGCCTATTAACGCTGGTGTTCCACAAGTCTGCGTGCTATCGCCAACGCTGTTTCCTCTGCATATCAATGATTTGTTGCAAACCGGTAGCATTCATTGATATGCGGATGACAGCACTGGTAATGTTCTATACACCGGCCGTGCCAATATTTCTCGGGAAAACGTCGCTTTGTACCGGAACAAACTTGTGTCTGAAGTCGAGTCTTTGCTGGACAAAGTCTCGGATTGGGGGCTTCTAAATCTAGTCCAGTTTAATACTCAGAAGACAAAAGTTTACCGCTAAAAAGAACTCCTTTGTCGTATCTCCTCAGTTTCAAGGCACCCCTTATTGCCTCAGCCAGTATCGGAATCCTCGGCGTTGATATACCGATTGACGTACAGTTTTGTGGTCACCAAGCTTTTTAGAAGCCAAATTGGCCTCTAAAAAGCTTGGCGTGCTTAGCAGAGCGGGACAGTATTTCATGCCGGCACAACACCTGCAACATTACAGGGCGTATGTTCGGCCTCACAAGGAATACTGTTCCCATCTCTGGGCAGGGGCTCCCCAGTGCCAGCTCCTTCCACTTGACCGCATCCAGCGCAGAGCGGCAGAGCTACGACCGAGTCCATTCCGATCGGCTCGATTCATTGGCACTGTGAAGAGATGTTGCATGCTTTTGCATTTTCTTTCGCATTTACCACGGGGAGTGCTCTGAGGAATTGTTCGGATTAATCCCAGCCGCCAGTATTCATGAACGCACATCGCGGCTGAATTCCCGATACTATCCACACCATCTGGATGATTGGCGATCCACCACTGTGCGATTTAGAAGATGTTTTTTTTCTCGCACGACTTTCTTGTGGATAGTTTACCACCAGCGATTTTTCCGGACCGATACGACTTAGGGACCTTCAAGAAAAGAGCCTACTCCTTTTTAAAAGACCGGCAACGCATCTGCAATTCCCCTGGTGTTGCAGTTGTTCATGGGTGGCGGTAGTCACTTACCATCAGGTGAGCCGCATGCTCGTTTGCCCCCTCTCCTATAAAAAAATATCACCACTCAGTTTTGAGACCTTGGACGACGCTTCCCGTTCGAAGTCTGGATATTTCACTTCGTGGGTAAAAGACATTCTCCAATATATATCGGAAGACATAATATTATATTACACATTCTATGGTCACCTCTTACAAACGGTTCTAAGCGGTACAGCCACGCTACAGTTATAGTATGACTGTACCACGAATGGGTCAGTTCAACCGGGGATTCCAGTGTTGCAGAAACGAGGATTTACATCTTAATCCTCAGGGGTGACGACGCATCTAGACTTATATTCTAATTCGAGAATAAATGTAGAGACTATGAGCCACATCATCCACTTAACATCAGGTGAACTGTGTACTCGTTTGTCACTCTTATTCTGTATTAAAATCGGGATGAAATGGTGTGATGGATTTACTTACGCCATCACCAAGTAAAATAATTTAAAGTACACGTTGACTTAAATCTACGTTTATATCACGCTCATGCGGAACTTATCTAGGCGATTATTGTACGGTATGTTTTACTTAAGTTTTCAAAACACTTGTTTTCTAAAACTGAAATGACGATCGAACCACCAGTCCACCAGATGAGTATGAGTAAGTGGCCACTGCAGTCCATGGACACCTGCAACCAACTTCAAACAAAGAAGGTTATAGATGTGTTGTCACCCTGATGGCCAAGATGGAATGCTTTAAGGCCTGTAATTAGACTAGCTCTATGTTATTATTTATTTATTTATTTAACAATTTATGTACACACAAAATAATGTTACAAGGAAGAGAAAAAAAAAGATATTTTGTACAAAGGCACTGCTTATTTCATATTGAAATTTCTTCCAGCAGGCCTGATACTGTAATTATATTAGGTTTTTATACGCTTCTGCTCCAAATACAGCAATGCACGTACTTTTGCTTGGTGGCAGAAAGAAAAATCAGGAATTATGAAAAATAAATCACAGATCATCAACGAAAAGTTATAATTTAACCCTTCTATTTACAGATCAACACATTGTCAGTGTTATGCGAAGTAAGAGAATCAATATTATTTACTACGTTACTCGCGTGAAGGATAGTAATAATAATGATTATTATTATTTTACTAGCCGTTCCCCGTGACTTCGCCCTCGTGGCGTTATTTCTTGCGGAACCCTAAAATAAAAGCATCCCAAGTACTTATAACATCAGCTATCTGCTAATGTGTATAAATATTGACAAATATTGACATTAATATTTATACGATACTAACGTCACTCAATTGTTTTGCCTTCCTGGAACCCCTCCACTAACATTCAAACTTTATTGTATGGTATTATAGTTCAAATTGACTTTTAGGTATTATTACGAATCTTTTGTATGGGAATATAGAAAAGTGTTGTTTTTACTCATTTTCAGGCAATTTTTTAAATTTTTCTCTCCGTAAGAACCATCTTCGCACTTCAAGGAATATTATAAAAAAAGAACTAGCGAAATCGGTTCAGCTGCTCTCGAGATTTGTGCTTAGCAATACATTCAGCGATTGATTTTTATATTATAAACTAACTGACCAGGCAGACGTTGTTCTGCTCTTTCCAACGACCATTTGCTTTTCTAAATAAAAAAACTCCTGAGATTAGCAATAAAAAAAAATGAGAGGCACTTATCGGGATAAAAACTATCCTATCTCTCAAGTTGGACCAATCTGCACAGAAAGTGCGAAATTTCATTAAAATCAGTTCAGTAGTTTAGGAGTTCATCGTGGACAAACAACGTGACACGTAATTTTTATATATAAAGATTACCATACTGATTTAACAAATGTATACAAAAACAAAAGATTCCAAACTAAGAAAAACTTATCTTGGGGTGGGTGTAATAAGAGTTGGCAAATTTAAGGCTCTGCTTCTAAAATCTTTCCGACTTGAGAGTGCTCCCTAAAATACTATAACAGTAAAGTGTCAGAAAAATCTTAAAATCGCATTATTTCATAAAATATACAAAAGGAGGAAAAATAGTATAACTCAATTTGTAACAAAATACAGTGCTTTTCCGCCTTTGTTGAGGCTTCATACAACTTTGCTTGTTAAGACTGGAATAATCTGATCCCTTTCTTTGATAAGAAATGTTTTGTCTTTTCTTACCATAATACTACGAGTATATATCTAATTCCTTAACATGCTTTCTTCTAAGTTGGCGACACTTCACACCGGGACAGTTGCACTTTTATTAAGCGCAAAGTCGAACTTGCATGGAGCCTATTGCTGACATATATGAACTGGTGCTGTAAAATGTCACCTAGTAGAGTAGACTCAATGAAAAGGCGTGTTACACCAATATTGTTATTACCAATCCCACCTGTCTCGAGCACATGAGTAAAGTAGCCCGCCTCTCGGTGCTTTGCAGGATACATTTCAAAGAGTGTGCGCAGAAACTATATGACTTAATTCCTCCTTCTCCGTTCCATCATCGGACGACCAGTCACTCGGCTGGTCACAACACCTTCGTTGTCGATATCACGCATTCGGACACAATTGAGGAAAGCCGGGAAGTGCTTTTCAAACTAGGTAAGATACATCATTTTATTTCATAACGCTGAAATAGGCAATGTCATTTTTACCAACTTTAGGTTCAAATTAAACAAATTAATTTTATTCAGTGTGTATTATTCGCGTAAGTATAAGAAAGCATCTACCTTTCCATCGCATTATCGTGCAGGTTTCTTCAAGGCAAGAGTGCATAGGCTATTGTATAGCTGTTTTCTGTGTAGAGACATGCGCACGCTATATTATGATTGTAGCACGAATAGGTCGGCTCAACCAAGGAACGACTACGCTCTCACAGAATACCAGCGTAAAATAGAAGCTCAACGCTGCTGAGTTTCGTATATTGAGTATAGAGAACCGTAGACCCTATTTACTGAAAAAGAGGCATTCCATCTTAGTCCTCACGTGTGACAACGCATCTGCATTTTCACTTATTGTTTACGCCCGAACGCTGATTTCGGGATTGACGTTAGAGGGCGCGCAGCTCGGCGATACCGGTTTGAAGTTCGGCCGAGCGTGGCAAGTGGCGCGCGGGTCGCAAGCGCAGCAGTCGTCCTTAGGCAGTGCTCACGATTGGCACGCTGCCAATTAAGCGCGGGAACTCGGAATAATTAAGCGCGGACAGTAAAAATACGGTCTAGGAATTTTGTGGCGTTCTCCCTACTGGAGAGCTTCCCCGGGACTTATTGGGTCCGACTCAGAATCTGTATAAGTGCATTCGACAATATTAGCTAGTGCGGCCTCTGTATTCTAGAACTAACTGTTGCAACGCGAAACGGTAGTGACCTTTGATCCAGAAACTTCGTGCGTGTTTTGTGCGGTAACCTTATACCCCGCGATAGTTAGTGACTTCTGTAAGCTAGTTAATCGTACGATAGAGTTAAGTGACTGTCATCGTGACGAACAAGGAAAGTGAATGTGGACAAGCCTCGGAGGGCCCCCTCAAGTTGGAGCGGTGTCGACGCCCGGGCTGCTGCCGACGGCTAAGGTCTAGGTTCAATCACCATCAGTCACACCCAGATACACACCACATCACCATTCTTTCCCTTACACGACACAATCACATGCGACCTGACCGACTCCGGAGGGACCAGTCGCCTTGGACATAGGTAAGTAAGCTTCGTCCAAATACCTTCCGGTCGACTGGCCGTAGTATAACGCTCACCCATATATTTTAGTGTAATTAGAGAGATTCCACGTGGCCACATTGAAGCCCGACCTACGTCTGCTCGGGAAGTCTTCAGCTCATGGGCCCCTGATGATTGATGCTGTAAGGGAGCAGCCGTAGGCCGTAGCACTTATTAATCAATATTTAGTAGTAATTATTCTTTGATGAACCGTTAATAGATGGCGCTATACTTGTGACACGAGTTTTATAAATTGCGATATTGAAATCTATTGGAATTGTATATAAAGGGTATTTTTTGTTAGTTGTTTTGTGATTATAATTTTTTGTGATACCTTAAAAGCCGCGAAGCCTTGAGCCCGATAAAGCTGTAACAGCCAAAAAAAAACTAACGATAGCTGCAGGATGGGTCCACCACGTACAATTTACTTCTTATTTTTCCTTTAACCACTTCCACGGGATGATATGGCCTAGTGAACTCTCTTACGCCACTACTACACGACAACGATCTTGGTTTACTGAAGTAATAGAAAATATTGCATTTTACAACAAAAAAATATATAGACATTTATCTCCGCATTTTTTATTAAAGAGGATAAAATTAAATTATATACGAGTATAGCCATATTATGTAACAAAACAAAATGGAATAGGATTTATCTTACGTTTAAATCTTTATCTCTTTTCAAGTGAATTCTATTCCGAAGTAAATTTAACGTTATTTCGTTTCGTCTTTGTTGACGTTTTCACAACAATGGTTTCTTTATTGCGTTGGTATAAATCACGCTCTCTCGAATCTAAATACAAGTATATTCTGTGTAAAAAAGTAACAGATTATATACCAACAGCTGGGCTGGGCTTCCTCACATTTTGATAGGGTGTCAAAGCAGGCAAGAGCAACCCAGTCACCCCAAATGCGTGATGGAGAGTTGCAGAAACGTACTATCGTCTTACTAGATGGTAGTATTGACATGGGTTTGGCTTTGACGAGTCTTCCTGCACGTTTATGTGCGAGTACCGTTACAGTTACCGTTACCGTTACAGTTACAGTAACAACGTTATACGCAGGGCTTCTGTCTCTATAAATATTATTTCGGCTTAAAGCCTTGTGAGGTTTAAAGAAGATGGTCTCTTACCTCAACAATACGCGAAATACGAATATTTCAATTTGAGCCAGAGTTGCATCGGTTCAAACGCAGTGAAGTTTCGAAAGGAGCTGTACGTGCGGCTGGTAGCATTCACTAATGGCTGGTTGGTAGAAAATCTGCATGCCTGGAGTTATATGCTATATATATATATGCCCATAAAAGTATAGTACAGCAACGCTGCAGTTAGTATTGTGGTTGAAGCAGGAATGCGTCGCTTGACCGGGATAAAATAGCAGCTTAATGCTGCTGTATTTCGTATGGTGAGTGTACGCGACCGGAGATCCAGTTTGCTGGAAACGAGACAGTCCTCGAAAATGACAACGCATCTGCATTTTAATTCTCAATCGAAGGTTGATGTAGATGTGTATGGGCTACAGCAACCAATTACATAATCAGGTGGACTGTATGCTCGTTTGTTACTGGCATTATATATCTATTTCAAATTTTAATCATCTACGTAAAATAGCTCTCTCTTTCTAGTATTCTTCTCAGACAAGTCGTTTTCAGCATGGAATAATGTTTGAATAATAACACTTTTACGGATTTTATCGTCTTTAATTTTTTTTTATTCGTTACATTTCGGGGTTTTTGCTGCACGTTGTTTTAGTGTACTGTGTTTTACACACATGGTGCTGTAAAGTTACGCCACGACGGAGACCAAGACGATTCATGCTACCTGTAACTTTTTAATATTATTTTTTATTGAGCTCGATCTACGCAAAATGGCCTTACAAAATCAATTGAATGTTAGAATGTAAAAAAGAATAATGATTTTGACAAACGTATGTAAGCAAGCATCGCCGCGGAAATAAACTAGTAATCCATATTAGGCAGTAATCATAAAATTATTTTCAAATTTTGTAAATGTACGAATGCAAAGCACTTAGAGTGGCTCAATTTACGAAATGAAACATGAAAAGCAGCGTCATGAGTTGAAAACGGGAAAGTTGTGCTTCGAGAAACATTAAAATAATGAAATTTTAGGGCACTCTGTATATAGATATATCTGTTTACAAAAAGCAATTCTGCATTATATAATGTTTCCGCTTAGTGACACATTTTCAATACATTTTATAAACAAGTAAGTATGGCAAGTACATAGTATCGTGGCGGTATAATCCACCACCTCACTTCGTTCCGCCGGTTTCGAGAAAGTCGACATTGAAATTCCCAGGAAAATTTTATAGCTTCCGATAGATGATGATATAAGCATTGCATTTACGTCAAACGAGTAATACTTCGGATGATATACGGTCAGCAACAACACCAAAGGTACGAGAAGTCTGGTAAAGCGATTTTCAATACGCCTGCCAAGCGTAAGCGTAAGAGAGCCGTACGGGCGAATAATAATCTAAATTGTAAAGAGTCCCTTAGAGAAAAATTTAAAGAAATAAACATATTAACTTTGGCATCGCAATATATTTATGAAAATGTAATGTATGTACATAAAAACATAAATAGCTTTAATAAGAATAAGGATGTTCATACCTTAAACACTAGGAACAAACATAAGCTTGTAATGCCAGTTACTAGACTCCACAGAATTAGTAATTCATTTATCGGGCAATGTATACGCTTTTACAACAAAATCCCAGAACTTGTTCAAAGTTTGTCAATAAACAAGTTTAAAAGTTTTATTAAAGACACTGTCCAAAAAGGGTTATTATAATATCAAGGAATACATGAATGAAAATAACCTCTGGGAATAAGGTGATCGCCACCACGCTGGTTCTATGAAAATTCATTTAAATTGTATAAACAAATTTATTGTTAAGTGAAATTAGAGAGGTATTTTCCGAACCAGTGGTAAATAAAATAATGACTTTCAATAAGTATTATGTAATAATCCATATTGAATAAAAATCATTATATTCTATTCTATTCTATTCTATTCGTAGTAACACGAAATAGGCCCTATTGAAGCAGTAGATTTTACGGTTGATGAAGTAGAAAAAAATTAAATTAGAAATGGTTAAAATTAATTACTCACCACTAATCTGAACACAACTCGCAAAAACACAACCTGCCCTCCCTCCATTGCACTATCCTCGTCAGTTCTAATCCGGTAACAGCCTTTGCTTTTTAAAATAGGTAAAGCACGTAATTTTATTTTATAAAGTAGATCTTTTTAATTTTTTTTTCAATGTCTTTCATAAGTTTGGAGCAAAAATTCTACTCCTATGGCTGGATTTTGTCCACCTGATGGTAAATAGTTGCTTTAGTCCATAGACTATATCTCGATTAAGAATCAAAATGCAGATGCGTGGTCACCCCTGAGGACTAAGATAGAATATCTTGTTTCCAGAAAAAAGGGTATCCGGTTCTTCTCACTCAACTTAAGAAACACAGTAGCCTTAATATGTTATTTTACGATGGTATTCTGTGCGAGCGTGGTCCTACCCCGGTCGAGCAGACCCATTCGTGCTACAACTAATATAGCTGAAGCGTAGATCTACCACATAAAAATAAAATATAAAATAGGGAAGAGATTAGGTTTCTGATTTAACTATTTAGACGACAGTCTTGTTGTTAACTTGGGCTTAAGATATTCATTACTCTACTCAAAAGGTTCAAAATATTAGTCTTCTAATAAAAAGTAAAAACTGAATTTAACGAAGTAAAAATAATTACATAATTTCCACATAGCTTCAAGTTAGTGCTAAAATATAGTACGCAGAAAAATTTAAGCTCTGACTATAGAAGCTATAATATAGAAATTATTTTAATCTTTTTAATTCCTGAAGTTTTAATTTTGCAATACTATAGACTAATTCTTGGGAAAAATGTTTTCTTGCTTAGTGCCGACCTTGCCTGTACGCCTTGCACCCTGGGGATTGACGGACGACAATCTATCTGCTCAGCCTGGTGACTGTGGGCATATATATATATATATGTGTGTTGGTGAACACAGTTAAAGTTGTCATATAAAAAAAATCATCTTAATCAGTTAAGACGGCTCCGTGGCGCAGTGGCTTAGCAATCAGTTGTTGCGCTGGGGGCCGCGGGTTCGAATCCCGCACGGAACTAGTATTTGTATGGCCTACAAATAATTGTTCCGGGTCTGGATGTTTGTCCTTGTACAATTTATGTTTGTAAACTGCCTCCACGACACAGGAGAAAATCGTAACGTTTTTTTAAAAAAAAACTAAGTTTGATGTCAATGACTTCATTTTTTCTACTTTTTTTTATAAACCTTTGATTACAAACATTAAAATATGTAGTTATAAGAAAGTATTATAGCCAAATATTAGGACCTCCCAATTTTGTCATGTGAACAGGTAATTGATACAATATTATAAAATTTCTACTTTAACATAAAATGTAACATGAAACTGTTATTCAAAATTTAAGTTCCATTTTAAATTTGATTCTTCGGCGTAATAAAAATATAACCCCCGGTGTGAATCATCGTAGCATCTTATCTAGTTAAGTGTAAATTTGTATACCAGCCAATCAACATGCGGTTTCCAAGGGTGGGACTATTAGATTACACACAATCGATGGAATCAGCCGCCAATTTTACGAAAGGCTCATATTATGTAAATGTGTACAGATTATGTATCTTATTTGAAGATAAAATATTTTTATAGCGTTGTAACTCAGGGCACAGAACTCAGGGGCTAAGTGCTAACTGTAAATTTCACAAGACGTGAGCATCCGATGCAATTCTTAATTGCAATTTTAAGTGCTGATTTATCACGTGCTCGGCGGTGAAGGAAAACATCGTGAGGAAAAAACGTTTGAGAAATAAAAAGTGTGAAGTTCGCCAACACGCATTGGGGTAACGCGGCGGACATTTCTTTCGCCCTAATACCCTGTCAGAAATGAGAGGAGGCCTGTACCCAGCAGGGTGACATATATATGCTTTTTTTTTATAGGATAAGGGTGACAAACGAGCACACAGTCCACCTGATGGTAAGTGGTTGCTGCGGCCCATAGACATCTACATCTATCCTCGTTTGCGAAACAAAATGCAGATGCGTCGTCACCCGTGAGGACTAAGATGGAATGCCTCATTTCCAGTAAAAAGGGCCTCCGATCACCTGCACTCACCAAGCGAAACGCAGAGGTAAACCTCTACTTCACGCTGGTATTCTGTGAGGTCGTGGTACTACCCCGGTTCGAGCCGGCCCATCCATGCGACAGCAAAAGATGCCGCGTGGCTCTACCACTGTTAAATGCTGTAACTTTACTTACTTTTTCCTTTTGTGAAGTGATTACATCATAGCCTTTAAACAGGAACAGAGTAGGAAGAAAAGGTACTAAGAAGACTGTTAGGTGGTAGGACTTATTTTCTGCCTAGGATACCTGTTCAATACTAATCTTTATTAAGGATAGATGTAATGTCTATGGGCAACCACTTACCATCACTAGACTGTGTGCTCGCTTGTCAATCTTATCGTATAAAAATAATCTAGATATGGGCAGTAGAATCATTCTGATAACAATTTAAAATAATAAAAAATGCAGTTACCTAATATGGCATATCAAAAAAATATCTAAATGTTAGAAGTAAATCTTCTTATCTTAATCTGTGAAGAAGGCCAACGTTTAGCTTTTGCCTCTTAAAAAGTTTAAAAAAATTGGCAAATTCATTTCTTTGAAGTATTTTATTTCTTAGCTTTACAGGTTTCCCTACGATGTTTTCCTTCACCGCCAAGCACGTGGTAAATTAGCACTTAAAACAGCAAACAATTTCATTTGTGCCAACTAAGATCGAGTTCATAATGCTCGCATACTGTAAAATTTACGGCGAACACTAAACCCCTAAGTACCGCAGACTACTTGCAGACTACTTCAACTGAGGATGCCTTGTGTAGAGGCAAAAGAAATGTCGTATTATCGATGCGATGGTGGTGTATCTTTCCTAGTGTAGTGGTGTTGGGAGTAGTGATGCTGGGATTAGTGGTGGCGGGGATAGTGCATGCAATTTCAGGGAGGGTGGGAGGTGCTCTTCAAACTTGGTAAGACACATCATTTTATATAATATAGTATATAAAATTAGTCTAAGTGTGCAATTTTTTTTGCCGCTATTAAAGGGGAACCTGTATTATTTATATTTTTTTAAACGATTTAATAAATATAATTGGTATTAAAAGCCCAATAATGCTAAACATAAATTACGCGGATATAAGCAAATTAATTTTTAACATCTTTAATATAACAGATTTCCGCAAATGCAAACGCAATATCTGACTCTATTAATAAATTATAAAAGTTTTTTAGTATTTTAGATTTTAGTACCTGAAAAAGAAAAAAGTTGTATGTGTCAGCTCTTAAGCTCAGTTTACTCCTTAAGAACGATTATAAAATATATAGAGTAGTAAATGAGAGTAAATGCCGGTATTTTTCATATTACTGATAGCGTGCATGATACATTTATTTATATCAAAAAATAGCAGTGGTAGAGTCACGCGGTAGCTTTTGCTGTCGCACGGATGCGCCGGCTCGAACCGGGTAGTACCACGACTTCACAGAATACCAGCCATCAACATGGTAGCGGAATTAAATAAAAGACTACCCCAGGAGAGTACCAGCAGCCCTGGAGAATCCCTATATGAGCATCCACGACCAAACTACTCCTGAGCGTGGGTGCTCATGCTGCCTTGCGTATTCTGGGGGGCAACATTCTGCTCGCGACTAATACTGCTCGGTGCAAGCAGAGTACTAAAACCAAGGCGACCCCTGTCACGCTATCCGTGAATTTTTGCAACATCAGGGGACTTCATTCCAAACTTAACGCTGTCCATTACCACCTAGGGAAGGCGAAGCCGGCCTTGCTCTTTTTAACCGAGACTCAGGTGTCCTCTCTCCTACCCGGGGTACAAATTAGAACATTCCTTTGTGCCCCGAGCTGGAGTCAGAGAGGACATCTGTTTTCGACGCCTCGGCAGTCTTGAAGGTACGGACCTATCCATTCTATGGCTGCAGGTAGACAGCGACAACTATCCCCACGTCTACGGGTGACTCTATAGGTCCCATAGCGGTAATTCCAACACAGACCGACTCATCGACCACGTCCAAATGGCTGCAGACTCCATGCTACAACAGGTCCCATCCGCAGAGATCGAAATACTCGGTGATTTAACGCCCACTACGCTGAATGGCATGGTTCTCGTTTAACCGATCATGCGGGTAGATCTGTCTATGACTTTACCTTGGCATATGGTCTAACACAACTGGTTACTTCGCCTACGCGGATCCCAGATGAGAAGAACCATGTACCTTCCTTGTTAGAATTTTTGCTGACCTCTCATCCGGACTGATATCAGGTCTCCGTCGATGTCCCTCTGGGCTCTTTGGACCATTGTCTGATTCGGAGTACGGTGCCGCTCACGCTCCAATCGCAGCTGCGATCTGCAGCTTGCCGCCGTGTTTGGCACTATAGGTCGGCCGATTGGGACGGGATGCGGTCTTTTTTTGCATCCTACCCTTAAGGGCGGGTTTGCTTCCCGCCGGAAGATCCCAGGGTTATTGCCAACTCTGTAGCTGATAGGGTACTTCAGGGTATGGAACATTTTTTCCATCCTCTGTGGTGCCCATCGGAGGCAGATCCCAGCCATGTGTAGTGTTGGGTGGTTCGGGGAATAAATAAAACGTCCAATAGTCTAGACGGTAGGTTTAATACTAACTCTCTCTTATTCTATCCTACATATATATAAGCACACACTACACGTCCATCGGCAAAAAGAAAAAAAAATCATTTACAAAAATATTTTTTTTTTTTAAATGTAACATAACTTGGTTTATAAAAAAAAATTATATAAAAGGTGTACATTACAAAGTATTAAAATTCTTATACTATAACATACTTATATCATAATAAAAAAAAATCGTAAACACAGTAATTTTTAATTAATTTTATTTGTATTTATAGTAATAATAACAATTTTATTGTTTTATGTATATGGTCTAGTGCGATTTTTATGTATTGACTTATGTTTACCTTTGTAATCTATTGTTACATTTGGTTCACAATCTTCGATAACCTTAAATGGTCCTATATAAAGAGGATCAAATTTGTTTACACATTGTTCATTCTTAAGGAGTATCATATCACCGACATTATATTTAATTGGATTGGTATAGTAATCATACTTTGTTTTCCTACTTTGTTTGCTTAAAATTAAATTATTTCTTGCATCGTATTGCGATTTTTGAAGTCTATATCTAAGTTGTTGTGGATAATCATATGGGTTATATAAGGGCTCTATATCTAAAGTTAAATTAGTTGGCAAACGGCAAAGCTTCCCAAAAACAAGCTCATATGGAGTATACTTGGTTTCCGTGTGTACAGTGTTATTATAACCAAAACACCAATACGGTAACCAAGTGCTCCAGTTATGTGGTTCATTACCTGTTTGAATTCTGAGAAATGACATCAGATTTTTGTGGCTGTTTTCTAAGGAACCTATAGATTGGTGATGATATGCTGTTGACGTTACCTGTTGCGTTTTGAGAATACGGCACACGTCTTTCATGACGGTTGAAACAAATTCGGTCCCTTGGTCAGATATTATTTGTCGAGGAATACCATATCTCAAAATAAAATTATTGATAAAAGACGATGCCACTGAAATAGTATCCTTATGTTTAAGCGGATAGGCTTCAACATACTTACTTAAATCACACTGTAGTGTGAGTATATAAACATTATTATCGCTATCTTTACATAAGGGCCCTACTAAATCTAAATAAACTCTATCAAAAGCAGAATATCCCGTATCGGTTATCACCATTGGTTCTTTTATATGCTTATTTAAGTGCTTATATCGCAAACACTTGTCACATTGGTTTACATAATTAGTCACATCCTTCTCTAACCCGGGCCAAAAGAATCTTTTCTTTATATTGTTTATCATTCGCCTTATACCGGCGTGACCGCTAGTTGGCAATAGATGATAGTCGTTTAATATTATACGTTTTGTCTCATGATCGTCGATTTTATGGACACCATTTAAAATTAATATTCGCGGTCCGGACCTATTTGGTGTCTCATTTATAATACGAGTTAACTCCCTAATTAATATATTGTTATTATTATTTTGTATAATATACAGACGATCTATCTTTTGCTTATTACAAAAGCAATCCAACTCCCTCACAAAGGCATCTCGTGCACAATATGATCGGAAAGAAGGATTTACATAAATTGTTGACTTTGCTGAGACAAAACAAAATAACTTAGAGTTAGAATAGAACTTTTCTTTCATTCTGTCTATCTTTTTCCATTCTTTTTCGTCTACAAATAATAATTCAGTGCAATCCTTCGGTTGTTTAAGTGTTCCCACGACTTTTGGGTGATCAGTCCAATCGTTGGTGGTAACCTTATCCTCCGTAGGGTTGTCACGCTTATCTTGCGCAATTTTGTTTTTTATTCGCTTTCTTTGCGCTCTTGTTAGAACAGATATGACCTTTTCATTCATTTCTTTCAAATCTTCACTCGAAATTTGGATGCGTGACAAAGCATCTGCAGCTGCATTGTCAGCTCCCCTTACATACTTGATAACAAACTTATACTCCTCAAGCAATAACCTAAACTTCGTAAGTCTACTTGACGGATTTGTCATGTTGAATAAATATACGAGAGGCTTATGATCCGTTTCAATAATGAATTCGCGTCCATATAAATAAGGTCGAAAGCATTTTACTGCCCATACTATCGATAATAATTCCTTTTCGATAGTAGGATAGTTTTTCTCGGCTTTGTTTAAAGTGCGGCTAGCATATGCAACCGGTCGTCCGTCATGATTACATAAAACGGAGCCTATAGCAAAACCAGACGCGTCAGTTTTTAAAATAAAATTTTGGTCAAAATTTGGGTACTGAAGTATGGGAGGAGTCGTTAAAGCATTTTTAAGCGTTGAAAAAGATAGTTTACAGTTTTTATTCCAATGAAATTTAACATTTTTGCGACATAAATTGTTTAGAGGTAAAACGATTTCAGAAAATTTTGGTATAAATCTTCGATAGTAATTCGCAAACGCTACTAGTCTTTTTACATCGTTGGTATTTTGAGGAATTGGGTAATTTTGTAATACTGATATCTTTTTTGGGTCAGGCTTAATACCTTCGGAAGAAACAATGTGGCCAAGATAAAGAAGTTCTTTTTTTAGAAAAACACATTTTTTCGGGTTTAACTTTAAGTTTACTTTTCTTAAGCGTGATAATATTTCTATTAATTTTTTATTATGATTATCTAAGTTTCTGCCAAAACAAATGAGGTCGTCTAAATAAGTGAGCGCTTTTTCGTAATTTAAACCAGCCATGGATATTGTAATAGCACGAGAAAAGGAACTTGGGCTTGTCTTTAAGCCCATTGGCATTCTTGTCATCTGATATTGACCAGAGGGTGTAGTGAAAGCCGTATACCTTCTACTAGATGGATTAAGGCTTAATTGGTAAAAAGCTTGATTGAGATCAAGGTGGGTAAAATACATTGCTCCTGATAAGGAATCTAATATGTCTGTAATATTGGGTAACGGAAATTTGTCATCTACAATACAGTTGTTTAATTTTCGAAAATCGATAACCAAGCGCCAGCTCCTGTCCTCACCATTTTCTGGCTTTTTGGGTACAAGAAGCACAGGACTTGACCACTCACTGCAAGCTGGTTCAATAATTCCGTCTTGTAACATATTTTTGACTTGTGTTTCTATTTCGTTCCTCTGAGAATAGGGTAATCGATACTGTTTTACATACACTGGGTCAATATTAGGTTTTAACTGAATATTATGTTCATATAAGTTACAAGTTGTTAATTGATCTCCTGGCAATAAAAATATGTCGGAAAATTTTGCACAAATATGTATAATAGAAGATTTTTCCTCTTTATTTAAATGATCCAAATTTAATAAATTTAACATTTTATGAACGCGTTCGGGATCAATGAGACTTTTATCAAACTTACAAATAGAATAATTATGTAAACTATCGGTTTCAGGTCTAAAATAACTAAGATTGACCGGATCCTCTCGTGTATTTAATATTTTTATTGGTATCTTCCCGTTATTCGCTTTGACAATTCCACCAGACAGAAATACTCCCTCGCATAACTCTTTCGGAAAGACAACACAATCTTCTATCATACTCGCATTGATATAAAATAAATTCTCGCATCTTGGAGGTATACTCAAATAATTATTATTTCCCAAAATACCCATATGCAATGGCAAAGTTACTAATTCATTCATATTATGCAGTGTAATAGTATTCAATTCAAAATTTATGTTACAATTAAATTTACGTAAAAAATCTATACCTAAAATTCCAGAAGTTTCACACGGCAACTGCTTTATAACATGAAACTTATTATTAAATTTCAGCCCGTCAACAGACAATGTTAAATCAACAAATCCCACGGTTTGTAATTTGCCTCCAATTCCGTTTATTGTAATCGGTTTCTTTTGTAATGAAATGTTTAGTTTACTAAGCGTGTCATATTTAATCACACATAAAGAAGCGCCGGTATCTACGAGCCATCTACATTTGATACCATCTATTGCTAACTCAACACAATTACTATATTCGCAACTAAATATATTATTGGTCTCGAAAAAATTCTAGGTTATTTTCACTATTATCGTTATTAGGGTTAATTTCAATATTTTGAGAACTTTGCGATACGCGATATTCTGGTGTTATAAAATGAACTCGCTGGGCATTTTGACCACGAAAAGATCCGCGATTCTGGTATGAGTACTCACCATAATTACCTTTTTTCCCGCGGTGTTGTTGATTTCCACACGAAAACTTTTGGGGTACCGGTTTCCTCCAATTCACATTATTTTTTGCTTGGGTATGCCAAGGATATGTTTGTCGTGGTACATTATTGGATGTATACCTACCACGAAAATTTTTACGCGTTCCTGAACCACCTCGATTTCTGAAATAAATCGATGGTTCGGTGTACTCGCTAGGTCGAACACTAGATGTCTCCTCATCCTTTGCAGCTCTAATTGTTTCTTTTAACGTACTATAATTGCGTGCTGACAAAATAATACTGAGTTGTCGGTTTCGCAAGCCATTTGTGAAACTTTTAATAGCGATCTTTTCATTTATAGGACGTAAAATTTTATGCGCGTTTTGGTCACCATCGGCTTGGGAAATCGTCAAATCTACGAATAATTGTTCGATTTTATTGCCATAATTATCTAGGGAACTACTATTTTGTCTTATTTGCATTAGTTCGTTATGAATGGAAGTGTAAGATTTCTTTGTTAAAAGGTGGTTCCGCATATCACTTATAAGCGCCTCGCATGAGTCATAGGAATCTAATAGGCGTAACTTAGCACCTTCATTCAAACGAGTCTTTAACACAAATTTTATTAACATAGACTTACCTTCTTCTTTAAGCGAAGAGCTATATAACTCTATCGAGTCCATCAAGGTTTTGGTGACCGATTCCTCGCCCGTCATCACTGGCAGGAGTGACACAGCAGTTTTAAAGTCGAAACTTTCCATGGTGAATATTTCGCTTTGAATAGTGCCCTTGGAAGTTGATTGAGAGCTGTAATCCTTACTACAAAAGTTTTCTATTTGTCCATATAAACTCTTAATTAAATCGCAATATGATTGTATTTCAATTAATGCATTACTTTTAATTTGTTTACTTTCTATCTCTTTATTTAAAATTATCAAACAATCATCAAATTCTTTACGTAATTGTACTGATTCCTTAAGTTTTTGTTGCAAAATGCTTTTAGTTCGCTTATCATAACTTAATTTAACTAAATTATTTTTAATATTTTTAAATTTTTCATATATTATTATTAATTCACTAGACATGGAAGTACAGTTAAAAAGAAATATCGTTGTCAAAATATTTTAAGGTTTAAGGCATACATATAAGGCTATTTTTATTATTTTTTTTTTCCTTTTTTTTTTAAACTTAAACTATAACATATTTTTCAATTTAAACCTCATTTTTTCAACTTGACGCTTTCGTTGTCTCCCGGCGGTCCTCATGGCGGCACTCACAGCATACACGGGGTACACGAGGTCCTGGGTCCGGTGATCGCACAAAAGAACGACGCAAATTGTGCATTACCATCTCATTCCGCATCCAGCTTGTATGGCAACTTTTGTATATTTTGTATACACCATAGAGAAGAGCCAAGCCCAAAACTGTGCATATTATAATCAGCACGACGGATATCCCAGACAGGTGGCTTTTAATTTCTTCTACATGTGCAGAATTTGAGCCTCCTGAAGTGTCTTGCGTAATAAATACTTGGTCTTTCTTGACTTCAGAACGACACATTTTTTTTTTTTTAAACGCGGCCCGCGACCGAACCCAGGCAGACCGCCGATGAACTGGCAGGGTCGCCATGTAGTGTTGGGTGGTTCGGGAAATAAATAAAACGTCCAATAGTCTAGACGGTAGGTTTAATACTAACTCTCTCTTATTCTATCCTACATATATATAAGCACACACTACACATGGTTTCCAGGAGTGCTACCGGGCCTGGGCTGACGCATCAAAGTCTCGGGATGTAAACACCAGCGCTCTTAAAAAGAAATATAATTTTGCGTCCAGATCCTTCAGAAGCGTCATTGCCAAGGCAAGGTCTGAGCACATCGGCAGAATTGGCAAGAAGCTAGTTCGCCTTCTTTCGGGAACCCGTGAATTCTCGTCTCTCCCGCCAAGGCTGTCCAAGGGAACTTCTATTAGCCATCTCTTCCATCTCTGCACAGAGAGGACGACTCACTGGCCCATGCCGCAAAGGTGAAAGCCGATCTGTTGACATCTCTATTGGCGTCCAACTCGACTCTAGATGACGGGGGGAACACACCGCCGACCATGCCGCGATGTGAGTGCTCCATGCTGGATGTGCGGTTTACACAGCGGTTCGCAAAGCACTCTTCTCCCTGGACGTCAGTAAGTCGAGTAGGCCCTATGGAGTCCCTCCCATTGTGCTGAAGACGTGTTATTCGGTGTTGGCACCGGTTTTAACGCGTCTCTTCCGGTACTCTTACTCCCAAGGCGTAGTCCCGAATTCATGGAAGACAGATTTGGTCTACCCGATCTCTAAAAAAAGCGACCGCTCAGACCCGTCCAACTACAGGCCTATCGCCATCACCTCCTTGTTCTCCAAAATAATGTAATCCATTATAAACTGCCCGCTCATGAGGTACCTAGAGGATCACTAGTTGATTAGTGACCGCCAGTATGGTTTTCGTCGGGGTCGATCAGCTGGTGATCTTCTGGTCATTGGCCGTTAGTTTGGACATAGCGAAGGCCTTCGATCGGGTCTGCCACAAAGCGCTTCTTTCGAAGCTTCCTTCCGATGGGCTTCCCGAGAAATTGTGCTAATGGATCACCAGTTTCCTTGCTGATCGGAGCATCAAGGTCGTAGTAGACGGTGCATGCTCTAATTTTAAGTCTATCAACGCTGGTGTTCCACAAGGCTACGTGCTACCACGAACGCTGTTTCTCCTGCATATCAATGATACGTTGCAAACTGGTAACATTCATTGCTATGCAGACGACAGCACTGGTGATGCCTTATATACCGGCCGTGCCAATATTTCTCAGGAAAACGTCGCCGAGTACCGGAACAAGCTTGTGTCTGAAGTCAAGTCTTTGCTGAACAAAGTCTCGGATTGGGGGTAACTAAATCTAGTCCAGTTCAATCCCCAGAAGACACAAGTTTGCGCGTTTATCGCTAAAGAGAACCCCTTTGTCGTATCTCCTCAGTTTCAAGGCACTCCCCTTGCTGCCTCAGCTAGCATCGGAACCTCGGCGTCGACATATCGAATAGTGTGCAGTTTCGTCGTCACTTCGAAAGGAAGGCCTAATTGGCCTCTAAAAAGCTTGACGTGCTCAGCAGAGCGAGACCGTATTCCATGCCGGCACATCGCTTGCAAATTTACAAAACGCAAGTGCGGCCTCATATGGAATACTATTCTCATCTCTGGGCCGGGGCACCCCAGTGCCAGCTCCTTCCACTTGACCGCATCCAGCGCAGAGCGGTTCGAATCGTTGACGACCGAGTTCTTTCTGATCGGCTCGATACACGGGCACTGCGTAGGGATGTTGCATCCCTTTGCATTTTCTATCGAATTTACCACGGGGAGTGCTCTGAGGAATTGTTCAGATTAATTCCAGCCGCCAAATTTCATGAACGCACATCGCGTCATAATTCAAGATACCATCATCAACATCTGGATGCTTGGCGGTCTACGACTGTACGTTTTACTAGTAGTTTTCTTCCTTGTACAAAGTCTCTGTGGAATTGTTTACCACCGGCGATTTTAAACCTTACTAAAAAGCCGGCAACACATCTGCAATTTCCCTGGTGTTGCGGTTGTTCATGGGCGGCGGTAGTCACTTACCATCAGATGAGCCGCATGCTCGTTTGCCCCTCTCCTATAAAAAAATCATAATTTTCGTCATTACAACCCCTCACAAGTCCAACTATTGGACATAAGCCTCCTCCAAGGAACGCCACAAAGCACGGTCCATTTTATTCAATAAATATTGATAAAAATGGAAGGTCAAGCTTTTAGTCATTAAAGTTTTTCGTAATATGGAATAAGAACTAATTAGATTTATTAAGTCTCCCTTTTCACCTCATAAAATCTTAAACTACTACTTTGTCACTTTAATAGAAATTAAGATACGAAAAGAGAATCTTTAATGGTCAGCAAGCTTAATAATAGCAGCTATATTTAAAAGCAGGATTTAGTGTAACTTTTTACGACCCAATAAAATTCTTTTAGAACCAAGCGATGTTGTTAATCTTAACTTCGTTGAAAACAACACATGTTTTAAGATAAAAATTTAATGAACAATTAAAAAATATGACATTTACATTTTTTTAGGTCTTTGGAAGCTCTGAATTAGCAGCGTGAGTAATTCCATCACACTTTAACTCCCGTAGCGATGTCAAGTCAACTCGGAGATAAGTTCTTAAATCTGATGGTGACTACTATCACAGTTATGGCTGTGTTACGTCGTTGTAAAAGAACTCATCACTAAATTTTGTTACGTGGGAATTGTAAAAGGATATTTTGTTTTATAAAACTGAAGTGACAAACGAACTTTCACTGTACTTGCGATTCAGACCATGGACAGCTGCAGCTTCAGCTGAAAACTTCAAATAAACAAGACTGAATTAAATAAAACTATTTTTTACGGATTTCATCGCGTTTAATTTACTATTTTAATTCCCGACAATTCAGTTCCGGAAGTTTTTTAATATTAATCCAATTTAGGCAGAAATTAATATTAAAAAACTGAAGGTACCCGGGCTAACTGTGACATAGGGACGTCAAACACCTCATTCCCCCCCGTGATCATCGGTTACTGTAAAGCACCCGAAACGTAGGGACTTAACATAGTAAATTAAACGCGATAAAATCCGTATTAAATAGTTTTATTCAATGTGTAGTGTTCGTGTAAATATAAGAAATCATTAAGGCAATATGTAAAGTCTCTCAGGTTATAATTGTACTGGCTCTTCATACCCATCAAATCGGACACATCAGTGATATTTGGCTGTGAAATAGATAAGAGTACCTACTCAGGCAAACTCCTAAGAAGAAAAGGGTATCCTAGTAAAACTGTAAACTGTTATTTTAATCTTTATTACTGTTCGCATGCCGTCGGGAAGCAGCACATTAAATGTACGAAGTAGAACAAAGTCTGAATGGCGATCGCCAAATGACGGCCAAGCTTGGTGGCAAGTACTTGAATGTTGTTAGGACGGTAATTCGAGAAAATCGCTCATATAAAACTCGATACACAAAACGATAAGAATGAAATAACAAGTGGTACAATTAAACATTTTGTACAACCAACTTTAATATAAATAAAATGACAACATCGTCATTGTAGTCGAAGTCAATTAAATACGTATTATTAAGGATAACTCAAGAACAAAAAACACCAGCGTTAAAGTAAAAAACGAATCATCAAAAAAGTACTGAGGTAACACACATAAAAAATACAGCCGAACTGAGAACCCCTTTTTTGTATGAAGATGGTTGATACCATATATATCACATAAAAAGACGATTAATAATAAGATGGTTTATAAATAAAAGACGTGTATGTATTGAGCCAGTGACATTAACCTAATTTAGCAAATCATAGTTTGTTTAGGATAAAGCAATTTTCAGAAGTTTTATGTTTGATGATCTCAGTACTCCTTCAACTGGCTCTTGAGTCAACTCTAAAGACAAGACCAAGTTTTTTTACTTTTGTGTCTTAGGTATTTTTAAAAATGTACCTTTCTTCAAGCTAGTTTTCGTTACTTAGAACTTGTATCAGCAATATGCTAAGTGCAAGGAACCCCTCCTATATAGTCTCTTCTATCTAGAGTTTAAGAGGAGTTTTATTTAATTTTAAAATATTATATAAATACTAATCATCAAAATACTAAAAAAAAAAACATACAAAAATTATCGGTGTTCACGTATTAATTTAATAATACCAGTTAGACGATAATACTATTGAAATAACTCTATATAAACAATAACTTCAATGTCGTTTAGCTATTTTGTTGCATCACAAGGATTCTAAGCTATATCTAATAATCTATATTGCCTGGTCATTTAAAGGAGCCAGTTTATTTAAAAGCTGGAGTAAGTAAAACTCTTTATGGTCCAATAAATTTCCTTTAGAACCAAACGAGAGTCTTTATTTGTATCAAAATAACACAGAGTGAATTTTTCTGAAGATACATAATGAGATACATAAAATGCAATGAAATAATTAAGTTTTTGCTGTATTGTTCTGTAATGCTAAGATTATTACAGCACAATTCGTAATTCTTGTTGTGAGGGCTCATAGTTATTATTAATAAATAATAATTAAATTCAATATAAAGACATTTAAAAACATCATAGAAATTATATATTAAACAATTAAAATGCATTAATAAACATAAACTTCAAATATAATCCAAGTCCAAGACGGGTCCCTTCATTACAGTACTACAGACTGTCTGACCTCCATGATGTTTTATAGAAAAAACATAGTAATATATCTCTATAAAGTTCTCACCTTCTAATTATTGAAGGCAACTTTTTGGTGGGTGAGACAAACATGATCGAAAAATGCATATAATCAACGTCAGTGACACGAACCCTTTCTTATGGCGAATTATTACTATTATCTTATAAATGTCTATTGGCTATGCCATTGTATTGGTTGGTGGAACATATGTGTCAACCTCATGCGGGAAAATCTGAGGAAGCTCTCAATGCTGCGGCCGAAATCCGCGCAACGTGGGACCCCATTCCCTTGAGGTGAGCGGTAGACTCTTGTGATGCCTTACACTTACATCACGTCTGCAGGAACGGCGGTCTGGCAGGTGGTGGCGCTTACGGAGGGCTTTTATGGTCAGTGTGCCTATTAATGCCTAATCCGTGTGACGTACATTCACTATGGCTGGATTTGATCGTATTCTGTTTGGTGTTTACACGCATTGACATGCGCAAATTCGGTCAATGTTGGTTTTTACGCACTACCAAAGTGCCAAACCCTCTTTTACTACTACGGTCCAGTTCTCAATTTAACGTCTACTTCGAGGGGAGCGCGTTGGTTGGTTGGAGCTCACCGCACACGGCGTGTGTGGAGCCGCGTGCCTCACCCACATTTTTTTTAAATGTGAGAGAGCGAAGCTTCTGTATCTGGTATTTGATATAAGTATTGTGAGCCTCCTCCAAGCGGGAAGGACTTAAATTATAAGGAATTGACTGTTGTGAACCAGATAGAAGTGGAAAAGGGACGATTTAATATTCTTAACCTTTTTTTAACTCTGTCTTCGAGAACGGGGCTCTTTAGCTTATAAGACACTACCAACAACTTTCTGCTGCTCTAGTGAATATTCATTTTTCCAAGAGACACCTAAAAGAGCTAAGTTACTATACAAACAAAACGTAAATAAGGGTCCCAATTAAGACGATCACGCCATAAATTAATAAAACGGCGTATATTTAAACCTTTAGAAAG
This sequence comes from Parnassius mnemosyne, assembly GCA_963668995.1. Classification (NCBI taxonomy): domain Eukaryota; kingdom Metazoa; phylum Arthropoda; class Insecta; order Lepidoptera; family Papilionidae; genus Parnassius; species Parnassius mnemosyne. Next base: position 10,347,522 of record CAVLGL010000024.1, read on the forward strand.
ATCAATATACTCGTATGCTTAATATGATGGTCACGTAAATTTGATATATTTTTATTTATCTTATAGATATAAATTCTATAGAAAGAAATAAAGAGGGGGGTGGGAGTGTTACGTCATGTTTAGTAATTTTAATAATTATTATATTTCAATTTAAAATATGCAATTATTAAAATATGAGGAAGTGAAAGTACTACACTGGTTGAAAATTGATCATGATGTGCTGTTGATATTTCATGACTACGTGGGCTTGTGGGTGGAGATTGAGTAATATGGCTACTACGCCAAAAGGTCTAGGTTTAAATCGCAGCTTGGGTTAACATTCGCTTGCGTTTTCTGTATAGCTGCATTCAGGGTATGACGTCTTTCATATAATTAAACATTATATAACAATGAGCAAGATTTACATCATTTAATTATTCACTCTTCTTTCTACCATTTATTTTATCGTGAGGAAATACTCATGGATACACCACGTCGTGGGGTCAACGGAAAGATTATGCCGGATAGCTGCCGGCTTAAGGCCCGCGGTGGTCACCATCAGCGTATATGAGAAATGCCAGAATTTTCATTCGAAACGCGACCGGAATAAGACTTTAAATCGCTTTGACTGACCGACGCGGGAGCATCACTTATTATATCTAGCAGCCTTGCAGAGGACACTACCATTAAGGAGAGAGTCGTGACGAACGCGTCGGCAACTTCGTCTCTAAGTGGGATCTCTCCTATCTCACTCAGCAAACTCCTTCCGAATCATTAGGGATTTAAATATGGTGTCTACGGTCCTCGCATTGCTGACACCACTGCTGACAGAGAGATGCTCCGATCGAAAACGCTCTTCACAGAGACGAGTGCGTCACGTTGTGAATGCCTTTATTATTGCGTACACTTTTTTGTGTTATCAGCTCTTGGGCTCTCCCCTTGACTTGACTTTATCATCTCGCTTAGCAGGCGGATTCAAAATTGCAGTACCAGATGGCTCACAGCTCTGCCGCTGTTGCCCCTCGCCGTTCTACGTATTTTACGTCTGACATCAGCGAGATGCTTTCACTGCTATCTTTCAGAAGCCATGATATTTTTCTGGCTTTTCTTGTAGCTGCCTTTTACGATACCCACGTTACGAAATTGGATGATGGACTCTCCAACAACTCCAACAGAGACTTAAATTCCCTACGTAATTTATAAATTTGTGGTCAAAATTCTTAAAACATTATAATTATAAAATATCCTGACATTTTTATTGTATCCCCGGCGCTACAATAATTTCTTTACTTATCACTTATATTTGATTATGTTAGAACAGTTACAGAAAATTTAATAGCAACCTAAACTTAAAATAATGGAGTCTGAGAGGTACGGTACCTCTAAAACAAAAGTTTGTACGCGAAATCCAAGAAAATATTGGATTTTGAAGCTAAGTTAGAACAACAACGAACAAGATAATCGCGAAATTTACTGTCAACTTCATTGTTTATAACTCACTAACTTACATAACATTAAACTATAAAATATTTTTTATCACAATAGTAAAAATAAACTAACAACTAAAATGAATGCCAGGTAATAATCGAAAAATACAACAGTACTAGCGGGCCTGGCAGACGTTGTGCTGTGCTTCTTGGTAGTGGTGCGATGAATTTTATTGACTTCTCAAAAATTATCTTATTTTTTGATTTCTATTATTCACTTACATACTATTTTTATACAGCGACAATCGAGCTACCAGTCCGCTACAGCTGCTACAACGTCTCATTTGCTGTTTCTCGCTACTTTGCACGCGTGTAATTTAGGGTTTTTTTTTTGCGCGGAACCCTAATTCTTATTCTACAACAAAAGTAGTCTAAGTTACTCCTTATAACATCAGCTATCTGCCAATGAAAGTCCCGTCAAAATTGGTCCAGCATTTTGACGATTAGCCGGAACAAACAAACAGACAGACAAAAATTTAAAAATTGTGTTTTTGTTTTAAGTACCACATATCCTTTCAGTATTACGGAAACCTGGGAACTTATTCATCAAAAACATCAGATTTTTAATGCCACAAATTATTTAGAGTATTTTTTATAGAAGAAGGAACAAACGAGTATATGGCTCGTTTGATAGTTGATGGTAAGTATCAACCATGGACATCTGCAGAACCAGGGAGATTATAGGTGCGTTACCGCTCTTTGAAAAGGAGTACGCTCGTTTCTTGAAGGTAAAATTGTCGGTGGTAGACGATTCCACAAAGAAGTTGTGTGAGGAATAAAAACCTTAATAGCGCGTGTATTAGGATTAATTTATTACATATGTTGTATATTTATGCCGTTTAGTGGCAGTTAAGTATTCCACTACCCCGTGGCTCATCGGTTACACTATCTGTACGTGAGAGTTCAAACGCCGGTGACATTAAGCCGGAGCGTGTAACGCTAGGGTTGATACCGAACCGAAATGGAATATTATAGACTTGTGATACATAGTAGGTATCTGTTATATAATGTAAACTCATGTATTTAGGTAGTGAAAGATACGATCAATTTTAAATCAACTTTTATTAAATATTTTTACAGATGGGGAAAATTAAAATTTCTGACAAAATAAAATATGCACGACAGTTAATGGTAATCTTAAATAATTAACGAACACTTAGTATTTCAGTACGCAATAATCAGTATTACCTACTACCCTTTAAAAATTACTCATATATATTTTCATTGGGGGTCATTGTAGAAGCGTGCTCGTCGCGACCCCTGCCAGCCCTTTTCAGGGCTGCAATTCTACTAGCTGCGCACCCATGCCAACGAGGGTTAGGGCGTCCCCCCAAGGCGACGCACACCAGCTCGTCCCCGTTGGTGTGGAATGCAGCGTGCAAAGCGGCGATGGGGACCGCCACCCGTCACGCACAGCCCGACACGGCGGAAGGTGGAGGACAGAGTGCAGAGTTGGCACGTGGAATGTTAGAGGAGGCATGAGAGATAAGACGAATGAGTTGATCGAAATAATGAAAGAAAGAGAATTAGATGTCGTGTGTATGTCGGAGACCAAACGGAAGGGCAGTGGTACTGAAGAGCTCCCTGGCGGGGCGTTAGCTCTATGGTCAGGAGTCCCGGAGAGCGAGAACGCCTGCCAGGGAGTGGGGGTGCTGCTGTCTTCTCGGTTGGTCGATGTTATGACTGAATATAAGGTTGTGAACTCAAGACTTCTCTGGGTTCGCTTTAAATTGGGACTGACGAAGTTATTCCTTTTGGCTGTTTATGCGCCGGTAGCTTCGTCGTCCAGGGCTGAGCTGGAGGAGTTTTGGGAGAATGTAAGAGAAGTTCTAGATTTGGCTAGGGGAAACGAAAGAATTGTTGTATGTGGTGATTTGAATGGATGGGTTGGTACCGCTCGACCAGGGTACGAGTCGGTACTTGGAAAGTTTGGCGATAAAAGGGTTAATGATGCTGGCAAGCTTATACTGGCGGTGTGCAAGGAAAAGGGTCTTCTTGTGACAAACACTATGTTTAATCACAAGAAAATCCATATATATACTAGAGAACGAAAGAATGAGAGAAGTATGATTGATTTGTTCCTGGTGGATGACCGACTGCGAAAACAGGTGATGGATACGCGAGTGTTCAGGGGTGCTGACCTGGGAACGGATCACTATCTAGTGATTACTAGATTTAGGGGTCTGTTCGCGGCTTGGCGCTACCGGACGGCAGTAACAGAACCACAGTCGGTCTGTCGCATCCGAAGCTGGAAGCTTCAGGAAGCGGATACTAGGGACAAATATCATGCGAGGGTAGCCGAAAAGCTTGACACCATCGATGGCAGAAAAGAATGTGTAGAAAGAACTTGGCAGAACCTTAGGGATGGAATGGTAAGTGCAGCGGAAGAAGTGTGCGGAACAATAAAAAGAGGTAGTAGTAAAAGAAGAGATGCATGGTGGAATGATGAAGTGAAAGAAGCTGTAAAGAAGAAGAAGAAAGCATGGTTAGACTACTTGGCCTCTAGTAATGATAAGGATATGAGAGAGAAGATGAAAGAAAGATATAGGCTGCAGAAAGTTCACACGAAAGCACTGATTGAGGAAGTGCGTGAAAGGTGTAGAATGGAAGCGGACGAAAGGTTGTCGCACAACTTTAAGGAGAACTCCAAACTCTTCTGGAAAGAGGTTGGAAGGACCCGAAGTGGTGCGACGGCCTTAAGAATGAACAAAGAGCTTTCGAGAACTAATGACGTCCTCTCAGAAAAATCGGACGTCATGCAGCGATGGAGCGAATTTTATAGAGAAATGTATGCGTGTGATGATCTTAGTGAGGGATCCGGGGATGACGCCGTGACTGGTACGCCAGACCCGGACCTCGATGACACTGAGGTCATCAGGATGAAAGAGATTGAACGTGCGATTCGAAGTTTGAAATGTGGTAAGGCTGCGGGACTAGACAGAGTTACTGCTGAAATGGTCAAGTATGGTGGGCCTCGCGTCTGGGACAGCTTTCATCTGCTGTGCAATTTGTGCTGGCGGACGGGGGATGTCCCGGATGATTGGCGATCCGCAGTCATTGTGCCTTTATATAAAGGTAAAGGTTCACATTTTGACTGCGGGTGCTATCGGGCGATCAGCTTGACCAGTTTAGCAAGTAAGGTTTACTCGAAGGTTTTGACACGTAGGATGCAAGAGAAATCGGAAAGATTTCTATGGGAGGCACAATGCGGATTTAGACCTGGAAGAGGATGCACGGATCAAATGTTTTCTCTCCGCATGATCACGGAGAAGCTTCTGGCTGCTAACCAGAAGATTTTCTGTGCTTTTGTGGATCTTGAGAAAGCATTTGATAAGGTTGTGAGGAAGAAAATGTGGGAACTGTTGCCGGGGTATGGTGTGGATGGTCGATTGCTAAGGGCTGTGCAGTCTCTTTACTGTGACTGTAAAGCCTGTGTGCGGGTAGGACATGACCTGTCACCCATGTTTAACGTCCAAACGGGCGTAAAGCAGGGTTGTGTCATGTCTTCCTGGCTGTTCATACTGTATCTCGACAGCTGTTTACAGAAGCTGAAAGATAGTTGTTTGGGTGTGAAATTGGGTGACATTAAAGTAAATTGTCTGCTGTATGCTGATGATGCAGTGCTTATTGCACCATCAGAGGCAGAACTGCAGGCATTAGTCACGTGTATGAAAGAGGAATGTGAAATTAAAGGTCTCCGTTTGAATGCTAATAAAACTAAGGTTCTGGTATTTGAAAGGGACGAAGAGAGAACGAAGTGTGAAATATGGGTAAATCAGGAATGTCTAGAACAGGTAAATGAAATTGTATACTTGGGGAGTGCTTTTAGCCGGGATGGAAGATGTGATTTAGATGTGGACAGGCGTGTCGCTGCCGGGAACAAAGTCAATGGTGCCCTGACTGCGTTAGTCAAAAGGCAAGGCGTAGCGAAGAGTGCACGCCTTGCAATACATAACGCAGTGTTGGTACCGACTTTGTTATATGGCAGCGAAACCTGGGTATGCCAGAAGAAGCATAAAAGTAAGTTGAATGCAGTGGAGATGCGATCTCTTCGTAAAATGTGCGGCGTTACCATGGCCGACCGAAAGCGAAACGAAGAGATTCGCAATATGGCAGGTTTGAAAGATGACCTTATCACAAAAATTGATAAGGGCGTGCTTCGGTGGTTTGGGCACGTTGAGCGAATGAGTGAAGACCGAATGGTGAAGAAAATATATAGCGCGAAAGTTAATATTAAAAGGTGTCGAGGTAGACCGAGACTAACCTTCGAAGGCCATGTGAGCAAATTGCTCGAAGAGGGTAGGGTCAAAAGTACTCGGATACCTAGACGTGCATGCATGAAGAAGATAATGAATCTGAAAGAAGCGAAAGAGGTTTGTAAGGATCGTGACACTTGGCGATCTGTTCTCTCTGGCTACCCCGTCAGGGATTGTGCGTGAAGATAAGTTAAGTTAAGTATTTTTGTGTTTTTCGATGACTTTTATAATTTTTATTATTATTTCTAAGGATTGTAAAAATTCGTAGCCGTATCTAAATTTTCTATTGGAAATCCATAGGGAAGCATAGATAGATAGATAGATAGATAACACTTTATTGTACGCCAAAAAATAACATAAATATTAACAAAAAGTTAGAAAAATAAATGTTGTTCAATGGGTGGTCTTATCGCTAAGAGCGATCTCTTCCAGGCAACATTTGAATGGACAGGACTGCAAAAAACCAATAAAACGTCATTAATTTTTTCATCGCAATCCACGATAAGCTGCGTAGTCACCCTTAAAACGAAGATAATATGTTTCACCTCCTGCGTTTTATATACTAATGATGACGATGAAACTTGCCGGTCAGCAGAAGTGAATTCTACGATATAGTAGGTACATATAGTGCATTTTAATATACTGTAGCTGATGCACTTAGTACTAAATACAATACAACAGATTAAATTTTGCTTGGCGGCAGAATATAAATAACTTAAATAATAGTTCCAGCTCAGATGGAAAGTCTTCATCATCATCATGACTTCTTAAAAGTCTACTGCTGGATATGAGTCTTTTCCGAGAAGATTTTCCTTAATCGTGACATTTTTCTGACGAATTGATTTATTGCTCGCAGTACCAGACATCTCGCATCTTTGACGCTGCTCGCCGTCGCTGGTCTGTAAAATACATTTGAAATACGTTTATTTCTGACGTAAACAGGATGGTTAGACAGTCATCAATCGAAAGAAAAAAGATCAGTACCTTTATTCTAAGTATTCAATTAAGACTTAATTTAATTTGATATTTAATTTGGAATTAATGTTTAAATTTAAGTACTAAACTTTATTGTAAATTATTATATTATTTAATTCTTTTGTGCAAGCTGTGTATACACATATATTAGAATACAATTTTAGAAATGTTTATTCTGTAATACCAGTGAGCATGTTGTAGTAATTTTGTTTAGTTTTGAAGATCAAATAAAGAGAAAAATATGTAGTACTCATTCATTATTTTATAAATTTTTTACAGTTGATCGTCACAGATAACTAACTCAACGTATCTTCTAATATTGCAGGACAAAATAAAAATAATATTAATACAAATAATTAAGAAGCATAAAGTTTTGAAAATGATTAATAAAGACAATTTTCACTCAGTCTGCATGAAATTAATCTAAGCAAGCTTTCGTTGCTATGGCTTTACGTAAGACGCCGTGTCCTTCCAAAAGTAAATTATAAAATCCTTAAATTATTAAGGCATGAAATTTATATTAAAGATTGTGTTTGATTGAATTAAATCCATTTTTCATTTGGATTACGACGTGATCCAAATCTATTAATAATTCACTTTATCGAAATGAATGAACGGAGATAGATGCCTATCAAAAAGATAGCATGATTTGATATCGACAGATTAAATTATATTGGTTTTTATCTTTACACATAATAATATTGAAATAACTGCCTTTCATCGAGCTGAGGGAGCTCTTCCCATTTTAATTCTTCTCACGGCTTATATCATCGGATCTTTTTACTCCATCTAGCACAGGTAGCATATAACGATTGCCAGTAAGAGAACGATTCTTATAGAACAGTTGTTGGTTCTTCAACTTCTGTGGCCGTGGTAGGGAAAAGGGGAGAGCGCTCCAAGTGGTACTTTAGTTTCTGTGATGTTAATGCTGTTAGCCTATTCGGCTCTCACAGTTTTATCGAAATTCAGATTTTTTTTTTATAGTTGACAAGCGAACACACAGTCCACCTGATGGTAAGTGGTTGCCCATAGACATCTACATGTATTCTTAATAAAGAAACAAAATGCAGATGCGTTGTCGGCCGTGAGGACTAATGATAGAATACCTCTTTTCCAGTAAAAAGGGTATCCGGTTCTCTACGCTCACCATACGAAACACAGCAGCATTAAGCCACTATTTTACGCTGGTATTCTGTGAGAGCGTGGTCCTTCCCCGGTTGAGTCAACCCATTCATGCTACAACCATAATGTAGCTGCAGCAAGGCTTTACCGTGTAGAGAACATCTATTCGAATGCTTGTCATTTCTGTGACAGGTGTCACTGCCAATTCAGTTTGAATGTGCAAGGCTTTGTCGGTGACCTTGGCCATTTGACGGATTTAAAGAAGACGAATAAGAAGAAGAAATAAAATTTTAACCCACTCTACTAAACCGGAACCTCGTATAGCCGCATACGACTATCATTCTGTACCGAACTGAGGCGCCCGCTTTCACCTTCTCACTGTTTATATCATCAGATCTTTTTACTCTATCTAGCACACATTGCATATATTATAGTTATTGGTTATTCATAATAAGTCTCGTATATAATCATTTTGATTAATATATAGGAGGACACTATGCCAGTAAAAATTAAATGTATTTTCGTAATTCCTCATTATTCACTAGTTATTCTAGAAAGTGAATAATAAAACAATTTTAGTTGCAAAACTCATATACATAGCTTTTTAAATATCCTGAACATCGGTACTTACTGGCCTAGTTGGCAAATAAAACACATAAATAGTGTAACTTCCTGTGCCAGGAGTACAAGCATAACTTATTATATCTTGTCGCCTGTGTTATAAACAGTGCATACATATGCACTTGCCTTTATTTATAGGCTTATCATGTTATTCTATCATTAAGTTATTTTAATCCGTAAAGATATCATATTTCTTTATTTAGGCTTTATTATTTTAAGTTTTATTAAAAACGAACCTAATATTTTTTGACATTCTCTCCCGGAAAACTTCAAGTGCGGAACCACTACCCCCTATTTGTGTTAGCTTTAAGCGTTGTCACCTTGATTATATTGTTAGCCTTAATTTTTTTTAAGTCTATAGTAGTGTTGTTAACACTTCTAATGCGAACTTCAACCACTGGGAAGGTTAGTGGACTAAGCTAACACGACGGTAGTCGAATGACGGATATGAACCCAAAAATTTGAGTTTCACGGTGCGTATCGTATAATTTTATTTGTTTATAATGTATATTTTATAGGTTTGTTAGCTTTTTCTACTTATCAAAATTAGCATTTTTTGCACATGGGCAAAATTAATCACTTTTCGGCGTGACCCATCCGGGACTAGAAGGCCCGGCAGGCCTAAAGTAAAGTGGAGCGACGACATCATGAAATATGATAGGATAGTAGTGGCGAAGAAGAGAGAAAAATGGGAAATGCTAAAAGAGGTCTTTCAACTAGGGGTACAAACCAAAACAAAACTAAAAAAAACTGCATGTTATTTTAAATGGTTTACATACATAGAGATTTAAAAATAATTATTTTAGTTTGTATATTAATATAAATGTTTTTCTCTTTTTACTATTGTTTGTTTATGGAAATAAAAAGGTTATTATGTTATCATTATCTATACATATAATAAAAATGTAAATAGCAGTTGTCTGTACATTTTATATTTTTGTAATAAAAGTGATTGAGAGGTACTAAAAATAAGTAATTAAATACATTTCTACCATTTTTAGATTTTTCTGTCTGTCTGTCTGTTTGTTTGTTAACGTATTACGTATAAAGTACTAATTTATATCATAAGAATAGTTAAGAAAATTATTAAGTGTATATTCAGGTTACATTTAGTCTTTATTTCATTAAAATTGGTTAATTCCATCAAAAGTTATGACAAATATTCTGAAGTATGGGTACTAAGTATAGGTACGAATTTGTTCAATAGTGGCGTTAGATGAGTCATCAAGTACATTTTAAAATTAATATCATATTATAAATCATAACATAAATAAATGATATAAAATAATGTTCTATAATGATATAATTATATCTAAAACGCAGTAAACAAAAGTATTACATAAAGAACGTAATAAATATATACAAAATATATTAACCTTATTATCTAAACTAAATTAAAGTACAATAGTTAACCAATTTCATCGATAGATGGTGGTTTGGCACAAATGTGATACAAAAAGGCAGGTTAACATTTTTTCCTGTAGATGAGTTTCATATTTGCTTCTAACCTTACTTCTACCTACTACTGCGTGTTGACAATCTCATTTATTTTTTATTTTTTTACCGCCGAGTACTCTATGTGGTAAATCAAATTTTAAGAGCTATTAACAATATCGTTTTACCGCGAGGATCAAACTTTCCTTTTTACTTATTATGCAGGCACTGATTTATAAGTTCTTTTATGTTTTTTATTGTATCAATCGTGTCAATTAATCTCTTATTTTTAGAATTAATGTTAACAGCGCCATCTCTCTTTAAATCTATACATACATATAATAAAAATGGTAATAACCTGTTATGTCTGTTTCTGAAAATTGTATAGTAAATTAATTTGTGACTAAAATCATTATGGGGACTGTAAATCATTAAATAAGTACATTTTTATAATTTTTAGAATTGTACTATCTGACGGTCTGTCTGTTTGTTTATAGACGTTTTGAGTAAACATCTTTTTTTCAATGAAATCCTTAAGAAAATCATAAAGCGAATTATCAAGTTCATTTAATCTTTGTTTTATTGAAATTGGTTAATTCTATCGAAAGTTATGATTATTATTTTGAAATGTAGGTTCGAATTTGTTTAATGGCGCCACAAAATCTCACAAATAGTAATAAAAAGATTCGTGTGTAAAAAAAACGTTCTATTATAATATATTTCGTACGTTCTATTATAGTACTTAAAATACAGTAAAAAATATGTTTTCCTGAAATTAAAAAAGGATGTTTTCTTACAAAGAACGTAATGGATGGCGTTGTACAAATTACAACCTTTTCTGAATTGCGGTGTTAAGATATTTCGCAGGTGAATCGTATTGAGACTCACAACTCAACTTTCCTTTCAATTTTAAGTAAAGTAAAGTAAAGTTGCAGCCTATTTACGTCCCACTGCTGGGCATAGGCCTCCTCTCATTTCTGAGAGGGTTTTAGGGCAAGGAAATGTCCACCGCGCTGCCCCAATACGTGCCATCTTCACATGTCATCGAAATATTTTTCTAATTTCTCAGACATGCAGGTTTCCTCACGATGTTTTCCTTCACCGCCGAGCACGTGGTAAATTAGCACTTAAAATTGCAATTAACAATTTCATTGGTGCCGGCGGGGATCGAACCCGGGTTGCCCGAGTACTGTGAAGCTTACAGCGAGCGCTAACCATCTGAGCTACCACGGCTCAGGCTTCAGTTTTAAGATAGGGACAATAACATCGATTATGACATCGATGATGACATCGATGATGACATCGATGTTGGCATCGATAGCTCAACATCGATGTTCGATGTTTAGGCTACTCAAAACATCGATGTTGACTATTATCGATGGTTTTTGTATATGTGTAGATACTTACACATTGTTTCAAAATTATGTGGGTATACACAGCGAGGAAAAAGTAACAATTAACTTGAATATCAATTTACGTAGAATAGTTATTATGCGACAACCGACAACGACACTACAAAATAAAGCGAAAGCAGTGACCATTGTGACATTACAGGAGACACTTGACAATTAAGTTTGACTCACCATACTGACATTTTTTTAGGTTAACGATGCGTTCAGAAATTCTGAATTATTCAAAATTTTTAATCTTCAGAGCAGATGCAAGATTTAGTTGATATTGATTTCGCGAGTTCGCATTGTTTGCAAGTTCCCAATTATCGATTATGGGTTCATTGACGTCGATGTTTCGATGTTTGACATATGTCAACATCGATGTTAAAACATCGAAGTTTTAATTTTTAACATCGATGATCATCTAACATCCCTATTTTAAGTGTGTTTCCCACTCAGCGTGTGTTATGCAACGATCGTAAATAAAGCGCAAGGTCAAACTTTACGCGTTGCAGGAGTGGACCTCAGTATTGATTGTTTTGCACATGGCCAACTCTATGTTGCTTTTTCCCGCGTTAGTAGTCCCCGTAACCTTTTTCTGTACGCTCCGGCTAAGTCTACTTCTATCGTCGTTTACACGGAAGCTCTATCATAAACGACTTAGAACTTTGAGCATATCGATTTATTTTGTTACCACTTATCTGTATGAATAAGTGGTAACAAAATAAATCGTTTAATATTATATATTTATATATATATAAATGATATAAATCGTTTAATATTATCTTACCCTAAACGTCAAATTCTTTAAGTAAAACCTATATTCGCGAGCTACGCCGCGAATATAGGTTTTATTACTCGTAATAAATTTTAAGTAAAAATTGATTTTTGGACAGCAGCTTCCTGATTACAAATTAAAGTAATTTAAAAACTACGTGTGGCAACACGCCTCCCTGCGATGAATATACAAGAATTGCTCGCTTAAACTACAATCGTATACCTATTCACAATTAATTGATAGTTCCAAGAGTAGTTCGGGCAATACCAATTATTTCGATTCGATCGATATTCGATCCGTTCATCCATGAAGGCAAGCACTCTAGGTTTCAAAATGGATGGTCAATATCTTTGTTAAATTCGCAAATGGTTTTCAAATACAAAGAATTGCGTAAGTTGTTATAATATCTGGAATGTTTAATTTCGATAATTATCATCATCATTACAAAAAAATTAAGATTCCTCGTAGATCTAGTTGTCATAAATGCGGTTGATGTACATGAAGTCCCGGGTTCGAAGCCCGGGTCGGGTCAAGTTCAGTTATTTTTTCTAGTTTTTTCTGTCAAGAAATTCTCAGAAGTAATCAAGAGTTAGGAAGGTGGCGGTGTTTCACTCCCGTGCCTCGGAAAGCACGTAAATAAATTATATATTATTCCAGATTAAGTTTTATAGGAGAAGGGTGACAAACGAGCACACGTTCCGCCTGAATCCACCTGTGGCCCATAGACATCTACATCTATCGTCGATTAAGAATCAAAATGCAGTATATATTCTATAATTTATATACAATTCAATACGACCTTAGAGTGATCAGATCCTGATCTTTCTCCTGTCGTATCGATCTATGAGAGTGAGGGGAATCGAGAGTGCCCGTGTTCTTGCGCAACTCGAGAACTATAATCCTGTCCTGCGCAGATGGCTTGTCCCTACTGGGACCTGCCGCCAAGATCGAAATTCGGTCTGGAGGACATTATTATTACATCATCACTGGTGAACATGAAGCTTCCCTAAGGAATGCCGCAAAACACTGTCCTGTGCCACGTGCATCCATCGATTGCTTGCACTGTTAGCACGTCGTCACTTTATCTAGTACTACTTACCATAAGAGTATATAATTTTAGATCGAAGAGTGAGAAAGAAAACGCATCCGTAATTCGTGTAACTTTATTTGGTCGGAGATCTCTACGAAGCCAGTACAATTTACCGTTAGCCTAACTGTTAGGTGATTTTTTTGACATTGGCGATATCAAAAATCGCCAGTGTCAAAAATACCAAGAAACTGTTATTATTTGATATCAAATATCGCCAGTGTCAAAAAATACCAAGAATTTGTTATTATTGATTGAAGATTCGATAGCGTTACGCAAAACTGTGGCATTGCGGGCTGCGAGTTTGAATCTCGTATAGTTTGAATTTCGTAATACGTAATTATAAAAACCATAAATAATTTTTGGACAGGGTTTTGTTCTCATTTATAAAAGTTAATTAAATATCTTAAAATGTGTGTGTGTTTGAAAAATGCAGAAGTATAATACAAATTTACATTGTACATTATGTCATACCATAATTAAAAAATCAATTAAAATAATTTAAAGGTAATAAAATAAAAAATTAAAAAAATTAATCAATTAATATAATTTAATAACACCGCATGTACAACTTATTTGTTTATCACGCTTGTACATAATGAGGTTCCTCATCCGAAGAATAAACGGTGAAATAAACCTCGCAGGTACATCCTCTTTTTTGAAATATTTAAAAAATTAATATTACATAGCTTAGTAAATACAGAATACAAAACACGACAACAGACCCATTGGTAATGCTAGAGTATACCATGGGTGTGTTCTTTGAACTCAAAAAAGACGATCAATAATTGGAAGCTTATTACCGTATAGCGAACTCGAGCAATGCAACCGACACAAGCTGCACCTGTTCATAAGCATAACACGTATGGTAGCCATCGCTCTCCTCGACCATAGAAAATCTTTAAGCACGCATGACATACTGAAGTCCGTCACACTGAGATATATCTTCAAAAAACACAAAATTAAGATTGTGATTTGCCTCTCATTGAACCAATTACAATTCTCATCTAAAATCCAACTATGCAACTACATATTATGTATACATATGGTGTTGAACTGAAATAAAATAACACAAAAAACTAAGTACACAAAAAATAATACACTCGTATATGTATAAAAACAAAGCAAAATGAATTACAAAAACGCCTCCACATTAGTAGATAACTTTGTAGAGTGATATATATATATATAAGGAAAAATAAATCATTAGCATCATTGATAACATTTCCACTCATATAAAATTTATCACAGTAAGCAAAGTTTTGTCTTTCTGTAGTTTTTTTTTGATCGTAACAGAATGCAAATACGAGTACATGCCTTGTCATATTATGTAAATTTGATTATGTAAATCAAATCACACTTTCGCAATAGATAATGTTTATTCAAAGATACTCGTACATTAACACCTGACGTGTGAAACGTGTGACATTGATGCTTTTATAGCGCCATAGTAACTATAAGAATCTAACATTGACACATCTGGTACTGCAACCGTCAATCAGAATACCAAGCATGATAATTAAGACAAATGCTCTCTATAACGGGCGAGGCTCATGTGCATGTTTAACATTTCATCATCCATTTCTTTATGCTGCACCGCCACTAACATGTTCATTTCATCTTTGCGTAATGGTTAACTGGGAGGAATGCCCATTGGCATTATAAGTCCGCCATGTTTTTTTTTAAGAATCAAGAGTGACAAACGAGCACACAATCCACCTGAGAATACGTGATTGCTGTTGCCCATTGACATCTACATCTATCCTAGATTAAGAAACATAGTGCAAATGCCTTGCCACCTCTAAAGTACTAAGATAGAATGCCTCATTTCCAGTAAAAAGGTTCTCCGATTTTCCACACTCTCCATATGAAACACAGTAGGATCATAGCTGCTGTTCCGTGAAAGCATGGTCCTTTTCCCGTCGAGCCCAACTATTCGGGCTGCAACCACAATAAACCATGGCTCTACCTCGTATTAATCAACGACACATTTGCTTTTGCATATGTTTTTGCTCTCTGGTGTATGTATGAGATGTTTTAATAAAGGTTGCCCTTAATAATCAATGAGTGATAATATCTTTCATCAATTTTTACTTTTCGTAAACCAATTTAATATATCCTGTGAAAGCGTAGCCCATTGTCGAGCCAAACTATTCGTGCTACAACTATAATATAGTTGCAGCGTGTATCTTCCACGTATAGAAACTACGTGTATTTCATTGCGTAGTTCATTAATAAATAACTATAATAAAAATAACATAATAATATTGTTTTCGCTTGTATCACGAAATACACGTGCTTATTTGTGATCACAACATTTTCGAAAAATAAACAATAGACCAACTATGCAACAATTTATAAAGCACGAGAGGAAACGTATCGTGTGAAGATTTGTATCAAAGAAACATATCAAATGACTCAAAGCCATTCTTAACAAGCAAACTTGTAACAAGCCGCCACAAAGGCTGCGAAGTTATAGGTTTTGTTACAATTCAAGTTAAACGTCAGTTATTTTATTTCGATGTTCTTAAACGTAATGTGCATTCTTCTTCTTCTTGTTATTCATCATCTCGTTAAATTCCAATCCCGAGGGTTCTCCATTTAGACCAACTCCATGTTTTGCCATAATCGACACGCTTAGTAAGCATATCTATACAAATAAATAAATTTGAAGTGTCTGTTTGTAATGTCAAAATTACAGTTTTTTACTAAATGCATATGCTAACAGTGGTAGAGCCACGCGGCGGCTTTTGCTGTCGCACGGATGGGCCGGCTCGAACCGGGGTGGTACCACGACTTCACAGAATACCAGCGTGAAGTAGAGGTTTACCTCTGCGTTTCGCTTGGTGAGTGCAGGTGGCCGGAGGCTCTTTTGTACTGGAAATGAGGCATTCCATCTTAGTCCTCACGGGTGACAACGCATCTGCATTTTGATTCGCAAGCGAGGATGGATGTGTATGTCTATGGGCCGCAGCAGCCACTTACCATCAGGTGGACTGTGTGCTCGTTTGTCACCCTTATCTTATAAAAAAAATATATCAAAGTAAATACAGTACTTATAACTAAAATACAATGTTTAAAATTTTTGTCTGTCTGTCTGTCTGTTTGTTCCGGATAATCTCCGAAACAGCTGGGCCAATTTAGACGGCACTTCCACTGGCTGATAGCTGATTTCATAAGGAGTAACTTAGGCTACTTTTATTTTAGAAAAAGAATTAGGGTTCCGCGCAAAAACATAAAAACCCTAACACGCGAGCGAAGTCGCGGGGAACAGCTAGTTGGCAATACGACGTTTAATTATTGATTCATTATCAATATGTATTGTAGTCAACCGCGTACTGTCGGTGTAAGAATATCCACTACCCCATGTCATCCCGTGGGTGTCATAAGAGGCGACAGAGGGAATCAAATCATCTTCTTACCCTTATGGACTCGTCATGTCTGTCTGTCTGTCTGTCCGTCCGTATGTCACAGCTACATTTTTCCGAAACTTTTAGTACCATGCTGTTGAAACTTGGTAAGTAGATGTATTCTGTGAACCGCATTAAGATTTTCACACAAAAATAGAAAAAAAACAATAAATTTTGGGGGTTCCCCATACATAGAACTGAAACTCAAACCCATACGTGTGGGGTATCTATGTATAGACCTTCAAAAATGATATTGTGGTTTCTTATATTATTTTTTTCTAATCTAAATAGTTTGCGCGAGAGACACTTCCAAAGTTGTAGAATGTGTCCCCCTCCCCCTATAACTTCTAAAATAAGAGAAAGATAAAACCAAAAAAATATATGATGTCATTACCATGTAAACTTCCACGGAAAATTGGTTTGGACGAGATCTAGTAAGTAGTATTTTTAATACGTCATAAATCGTAAATTATGTTACTTGCTGCTACGGAACCATTCATGGGCAAGTCCGACTCGCACATGACCGCTTTTTGTTTCCCAATAATGACTAAAATAAAAAACTGCGCTTGTCAAACGTGGCGACTATAGCAAATAAGCCCCCTATGAGACAACCCCCCCCCTGGCCACTGCATCCCCCGTCGTGAGGGCTCTCACGCGCATGATGGCGTCCACCGTAGAGCGCCTCTTGCGGAAACCAAACTGGTGTTCCGCAAGATCCGGCCCCGTCCCCGCAAGGTGCTCGGCGAGGCGGTTTGCAATTACTCTTTCAAAGAGCTTGCCCACCTCGTCGAGCAGCACCACGGGCCGGTATGCGGACGGAGAGTCCGCAGGGCGCCCCGGCTTCCGAATGAGGACCAGCTTCCCCGTCTTCCAACGAAGCGGGAATTGGCCTCTCTCCAAGCATGCGCTTAGGAGCCCCTCCAGTCGGGGCCCGAGAGCCTCCGAGGCCAGGACCCAGGCTTTGCCAGGCAAGCCATCGGGTCCTGGGGCGGTATTCCTGGCCTTGAGCCTACGTACCGCCACTCTCAGGTCTACCCCGGTCCCTTCCGGGATGTCGTCGTCGTCGTCCTGGTGGTCCGCTTCCGGCACCGCAGGTGGCGGAGCCATAGGCGGGGGCGGATGTTCCCCGCGCGCAGGGAACAGAGCGCTCACCACATCCTCCACGAGCTGAGGCCGGAGACTCTGCGTCAGCGGGGGGGCCCAGGTGCGGAGTTTATCCCGCACGATCTTGTAAGGGCGCCCCCACGGATCTCTATCGAGAGTCTCCAGCATCTCCTCACGGGCCCGATCCCGGGCCCGCAGGACAGCCTCCCGGAGGGCGGTCTTTGCCGCTCTGTATCCCTCGTACAGCTCCGCCTCAATGGCTGCCGCATTCGGTGGACGAATGCGGAGCCTGCGATGCCTGGCGTACAGGTGCCGCGCGGCGACACACGCCTCGCGCAGAGACGTCAGCTCACGCGACCACCAATACACCTGACGCCGGGCGCTTCCTGGCCGGACGCGGGGCATTGCCACGTCACATATCTCGGACATGGCCTCCTGGAACCACCCTGCCTCATCATTGACGTCGGCAGGCCTGTCCGGTGATGACACCCAGGCCTGCACGATCGAGGCTTCCAGGAGGAGCTCCCGGTCCAGCTGCTTCAGCGCCCAACGCGGACCACTCGGGGCCTGTTGGACTGGCGCGCTCGAGGGCTGGGTGGAGACGTCAAACCGGATGTACCGGTGGTCGGAGTAGGTCTCCACCCCCTCCATGACACGCCAGTCAATGGCACGCGGCGACAGAGCGGGGCTAGCGAACGAAATGTCCACCACCGACTCGCCCCGCATCCGCACACACGTGGGGACAGAACCCCGATTTAGGACGACCAGGCCTGTCTCCAGAGCCCAGTCTTCCACCATCCTACCCCGCACATCTGTACGACGAGAACCCCAAGCCAAGTTCTTCCGACGACGACTGCTCTCAGCTCTGCAAGAGAGTTGTGAAACTCGGCGAGAGATCGGTTCGGGGAGAAGTACACCCCCACAACGACGAACTCCCCGAACCGTGCTGCTACGCACCCCTGACCCCTCCTGACACCTTCAAGGGTCGGGGTACCGGCGGCGGCTGAAGAAATGATGGCCACTGAGCCGTTAAGGTCCGCCACCCAGTCCTCCCTAGGCCAGACAAAATACGGCTCAGCGACCACAGCGATGTTGATCGACCACTGCGCCATGCTCTGGAGCAACAGATCCTGAGCGCAGGCGCAGTGGTTGATATTCGCCTGGAGGAAGCTTAATGGGGCCGTTATAGGCATTCCATTTCAGCTTCCTCCACGGGGCGCCTCTCTGCGGGCGTCGGTGTCGCTGCGGCGGCGGCAGCGACAGTGACAGCGGCGGCGGCGGCGGTGGCAGTCGCGACTGCGGCGGTGGCCACAGAGGCGGTGGCGGCGGAGGGCCCTCCCCTACCCGCGGCCTTGGCCTTGGCGGGTGGCACGCAGGCCTTGCTTCCGGCCCGGTGATCGGCTGGCTTGCCGGTCGCCGCACATGCATCACAGTGCGGCGTGGCGCAGCAGGTCGCCGATATGTGTCCGGGCTGACAGCAGCGGAAGCAAAGGCCACTGCGGTCAACCTCCGAGGCGCATTTCACAGATACGTGGTGCCCCACGAGACAGCGGTAGCACCTCAGAGGTCTGGGCTCCAGCAGCTTAACCTGCGCTGAGACCCAGCCCACCAGAAGCCTTCGGCCCTCCACTATGGTTTTGGCCGCCGTAACAGGGCAGCACACCGTGGCGGCATGCATACCCTGTTGGTCCGGGCGTATGGCGCCTGACCTGACCTGGTCAGTAGTGCACCCCCCGGACCTGGCGACGGCGGCCACTAACTCCTTCTCCGATACCGAGTCGTCCAGACCCATGATGCGCAGGTCTGCGCATCTGACGGGCCTGGACACTCGGGCCTCGTCCGCGTCCAGGGACGCTCTGAGCTTCGCAGCCAGAGCGTCCGCGGTCGCGCCACTGGATTCCCCGGGGATCTCCAGCATACGGGCCCCCGTCTGGGTGACTTTGAGCCGGAGGCCCCCGGTGATCCCGAGCTCCCCGAGATCCACCGCCTCTTTCGCCTTCGCGAGCAGATCGCGGTAGGTAACGCCCTACTTTTCCGCGTCCGGCTGTAGTGTAATCACTACAGCTGCGGTCTTCGGGGCGCGGAGCCTAGCCGCCATCTTGCGCGCCCTGAACTGGCGCTGCCGCTCCTGCTCTTTGGCCTTTTTGGCTGCCTTCTTCCCCTTATTTTTGTCCCCGACCACCTGCCAACCGGCTTCAGCCGTGGGGGGTGTAGGGAGCTGAGGGGGCGGTGGCGGCGGCGGCAGCTGGCTTGCCGCTGGCGCTGGCACATTCGCCGCAGGCACTGGGGCTGGCGCAGCCACCACATGTGCTGCCGCTTTGCCCTTTTTTGTCTTCGCCTTGCCTCTCTTTCCCGTTGCCGGCTTAGCCGGAGCCGGTTCAGCCGGTACCGGTTTTGCCGGAGCCGGCTTTTCAGGGGGAGAAGGGGCAACTGCAGCCCCGCCCGAAGGCTGGCTGGACGGCCCCGGCCTGGATGCGGCAGCTGTGGCCGCCGCGTACGAGACCGTTGCCGGCCTCGCCGCCGTCTTGTTTGCCCCTAGGGGGGGGCGCAGGACGATGCCCTCCAGCACGGAGAACCGGTGCTGGAAGGCAGCCAGCTCCTGCCGGACCAGGTTCAGAACCTGGTTCTCCACCGGCACGGGCTGGCTTGGGCGCTGCGTCTGGGGCGCCGCGCGAGAGGCAGGCTTGCGTAGACTGGCCAGGTCTGCGCGGAGCTTCTCGTTCTCCTTCTGGAGAGTCTCCATGGCGGACGTCAGGCGGGCCACTTCCGCCCGCAGCTCCGCTACCTCGTTTACATTAAGCTCGGCCCCAACAAAGTTGGCCTCCGCAGCCGCCATGATGGAGGCGGAGGCCGCGGGAATGGCCTTTATCTTTGAGGAGGCCTTTTGCTTGTGGGCCACGACCTTGATCGCGGCCTCCACCTCCTTTACGAATCTGGCCTTACGCTCCACCTCGGAGCCGCCAGTCGCATCCGTCTCTTCGCCTGATACCCGAGCCGTATCGCCCGGGTGGCGCCCCTCCTCGGCATGCTTTGCCGCTTGTTCGGCCCTCTGATTGTCAGAGGGCCCCCTCCCCTTGCCTCTCAACCCGCCCCGCCTGTTGGTGGGGATTTTCCGGGCCGAAGTCTCCTCTTCTCCGGCTGACGACCCCTGGTCGCCATCCCGCCTGGACCGCTTGCGGAAGAACTTACTGGTCTCCGCGGTCCCAGGCTCCACGCGTCGGGAGCTCTCTGAGCCTCCCACGCTGCTCGATGCGGCGTCGGACTCTGTCCCCGCATCGTTCCTCCTCTCCTCTACGTTGCCGTTGCCGGCAGTTTTGGTTTTTTGTTGTTTATTTTCCATATTTGTACCCACGAGTATGGGAGTAATTAAATGTCCACCTTGGCAGTGACCCCTTACCAAGGTAAGCAGATTTAGAGGATTTATTACTCGCCAGGGGGTCTGCAGGTACCCTGGCGAGGAGCGCACTATCGACTGATTTGTTCATAGAACCCCGTCAGCCATCCATCCCCTCGCGGTGCGTCGCCGCTTGAGATTCGGGGTAACTTTTTATAGAGGTTTTCTCCCTCGCGGTCCGGGCGGTTAAGCCAAGACCCTCGGTCCCAATCAAAGCCGCGAGACATGATCCACGACACTTCCATACTGGGATTACGAGACCGGCGGTGACAGCAAAGGATGAATCCTTCACTGTCTGCCCGGAGGCAGGGTAAGTGCACACCGAGCCCGCCCTCACTCCTCTGCTATGCCCTCTGCTGATCAGAGGGTCACGCAGTGGAACGCGCCGTTGGTCCGGGACGGACCCCACCCATGTCAGAATAATTAGCCGCGGCAGTAACCTTCCCCAAGGAGTAAGAATTTCTTCTCATTTCTCGAGGAAGATTACTGCCGCGCCCAGGGTGCACCGGCCCAGTAGCTGCTCTTCCCTCCAGACGTGTCGAGAGGGACCCGCAACTACCAGGCACACGTGGAGGACTTCTGACTTCGCACCCCACTTTACCGAACCTAAACCACTAATGGAAATACAAATGTGTTTCAAACAATACAAAAAGCAATTTATTATTTAATCTTGATATATCAAATGGCAGAGTGGACAAGGGACGCTCTTATAAGTAATTTTATTGACAAAATTAGCGATATATCATAGACGGGCCAAATTGAGGGTACCATTATCTGAATAGCATGTAATACGCAGACATATGGTGTGATGGGTGTGATAAGCGAGAAAGGTGTGAAAGATCGTGTCATATAGGCTCTACGTGGTAGAGCCATGCTGCAGCAATATTAATAGTATAGTTGTAGCACGAATGGGTTGGCTCTACCGGGGAAGAACCACGCTTTCACAGAATACCAGCGTCAAATAGCAGCTTGCTGCTGTGTTTCGTATGATGAGTGTAGAGAACCGGATACCCTTTTTACTGGAAAAGAGGCATTCTATCTTAGTCCTCACGGGTGATAACGCATCTGCATTTTGATTCGCAAACGAGGATAAATGTAGATGTCTATGGGCCACAGCAACCACTTACCACCAGGTAGACTGTGTGCTCGTTTGTCACCCTATCCTATAAAAAAAAACCAGAGTAAAGTAGCAACTTAATGCTACTGTGTTTCGTATGGCGAGTGTAGAGAACCGGAGACCGTTTTTGCTGGAAAAGAGGCATTCTATCTTAGTCCTCACGGGTGATAACGCATCTGCATTTTAATTCGCAAACGAGGATAGATGTGGATGTCTATGGGCCGCAGCGACCTTTTGCCATCGGGTGGATTGTGCGCTCGTTTGTCACCCTCATTCTATAAAAAAATATAGAAGTCCATAGTTCTCGCAGCCAACTTCAGGCTACAGATGCGTTTTCATCTCTGAGTTACCGTTACCGTTACAGCCTATTAAATTCCACTGCTGAACATACGCCGCTCCCATAGATTGCCTCATAGAGGGGATATTTGCCATTGTAGCCACGCTTGGCAAGTGGGTTGGCAATCACAGTTTTTAATTCTTAGTCATTATTAGGAAGACGCTGCTGCCCATCACCTGATTTGTTTCCCTCTGTCGCCCATAACGACACACACGGGCTGATATGGGGGTAGTGGATATTCTTTAACCGCCAATTCACGATAACATCTTTGAGTACTAAAATGAAACACCTTACATCATGTTATTACACTGGCTCCCTTTACTCTCCAGACCGGAACACAGCAGTCCAAACACTTCTATTTGGCAGCAAAAATGAATACGAGGGTGATATCTACCCAGAAGGACACCTAGATAGAAAAAGAGTGCTACAAATTTGAGACTAATAACCACCTAATATGATAAACAATTTATGGCCGGAGCTTTTCTGACGATTTCTCTCCAAAGGGATCTCAATTTTCAAACTGGTAGTATATATTGCCTTTTGGTGTTCACAGCATCAGATTTAATGATCACAGCGAACTTTAACGATTTTATCCTTCCACGCAATCACAACGGCCATCTTCGCGTCAACGGCTACAGTCTCTTACAATTTTGGGAAACTAAGAATGTTAATCAAACCATTATCTAAAAAGGACTATTCATTTTGAATTTGATTTGAAATACACGGGCCTTGTAACTTTCACGTGGAATTAAATAACTTAAGTTGGATAAACAACGCTCTCAGAAAATGCTAGCATAAAAATAAATATTTTATAAAAGTAAAAGTTGAATTCAAAGAACTAAAACGAATCGAATAATTTCGATAAAATTGCTTCTGATATCAGTGCGAAGACATTTAAACAAAACATTGTAAAAAACAGCGTCAAACTTTGTTCAATTCCTTTTCGCCATTCTGCTATAGAACGAATATTTTGATTAAAAATAGTTCATAAAAATGATCATCACCCAATCATCATTACTGTTGACCATAAACCTCTCTCATTTATAAATGCACGGCAGTGTGGTGGCTTTTAATATATTGTATTTATTATATGGTATCAGCTAAGGGCGGAAGAAAAAGTGCGATACACTGGGAGTGTATATTTACACGAGCTATTTCGAGCGACTTTTGAATCTCACAGAACTCAAACTCTATTAAAATTGCACATTTATAATATCGCATACTTAATGACTCTGTGAATACCTAGCCTGATATAGTTTTTGAGTTCTTGAGAAACCAAACCCAGGCCACATCTAGATTACTTAGAAACTTGAAATTTGGCATCAAGGTAGTAGTTCCAAGAACGTTGTACATTACTATGGATTGTACTATGATTTACGCAACTGCTACATAGCAGCGCTTATGGCGCCCTGTCAGATCCAAACTTAATAACCAATAACCTCAATGAAATCTGACTTATTTTTACAGAATATAGACACAGACATATCCACACAAATTTGCTGTATATTCCTGATGGAATAGCGAGTGCCATTGGGATCCGGCTGATAGTGTAAAGAGCTTAAATAAAAGGTTAATTCAAATTAAAATATCTTAACATTTTTCTACATCAACCTTATTAAATAGCTTTCTCTAAAATATAATATTTTATTCCTTTATGTATCTTAACATTTCACGCACAAAATAATTTTATTGCAGAGTCTTCCATTCAGCCATGTGGAAAAGCAAAAAATACTGTATAGGTTGTGTTGCAGAAAAGTTACGTGATAAATTGCAAAATACGAAAGAAAATTTCATTGTACATTTATAATCCATAATGGGGATTTTCGCAGTAGAAACAGAGTAACAGTCACATCCCAAAAAAAGAGCATGCTGGCAATGGCTATGCCATGCAGTTAGAAGAACTGACAACTCATGAGGAAAAAAAATAATTTTCATGCTGGCCTCACTAAGCGAAGTGTAGGGAGGCCTCCAGCTCGATGGAGTGACAACCTGGTAAGACATGCCGGAAGTCGATGAATGCTGGTGCTTCAGACCGTGGTTTGTGACATTCTAAGCGGCAGTGACATGTGAATGGCTGAAATAATAACGACGATGATGCATTTAGGTGTTGGGTTCGCTTGAAAAAGAAGAACAAATTAAAAATTTATCGTCTCAGTTTTTGCTCAAAGTTTTATCTCAAACCTTAAGAAGTTAAAAATGTATAAAAATTCTGAAAGTATTTCACTTAATTAAATTTACTCCTCGTCATAACTTAACCAAAGTGAAACAGTTTTATTTTCAAACTTGAGTCATTAATTTTTAAAATATTTTTGCATATTAAATAAACTTGTCCTAGTATGTAAAGTGTGAACTGGAATATGCCAATTTTTTCCTCAAATATAAGCCAAGAATGCCGTAACTTCGCCCCTATACACTGCAAATGCTACGAAATTATTTATAACTTGTCACGTTTGTCAGTCAACAAGAACCTTAGCTGCAACGAGCTGAGAGTGTGGCGCCTTGAACATCCACATACATACTTTCACATAATATACATATTATACACCCATTAACTAAATGGAATGGCCACCTTGGACTAGTCCGTTGCTTTAGGCTAGCCATTTTTCATAGCTATACCTACCATGCAAATAGTCTGCGGATCATTAAGCCCCTATGATAAAGTAAAAAATCGATGAGGATTGAGAGTATGACAAAAGCCGTAGCAGCAAGACTCTAAAACAAAAGTTTGTACGCGAAATTCAAGAAAATATTAGATTTTGAAGCTAAGTTACAACTGAATACAAGATAATCGCGAAATTTATTGTCAACTTCATTGTTTATAACTCACTAATTTACATAACATTAAATTATAAAATATTTTATACCACAATAGAAAAAATAAACTAACAACTAAAATGAATGCCAGGTAATAATCGAAAAATACAACAATACTAGCGGGCCTGGCAGACGTTGTACTGTGCTTCTTGGTAGTGGCGCGATGAGTTTTATTGACATATCAAAAATGATCTTATTTGTTGATTTCTATTATTCACTTACATATTATTTTTAAACAGCGCCAATCGAGCTACCAGTCCGCTACAGCTGCTACAACGTCTCATGAACATTAATTTTTGCATCGCAATCCACGATAAGTTCATGCGTAGTCACCCTTAAAACAAAGAAAATATGTTTCACCTCCTGCCTTTTAAATGGTAATGATGACGATGAAACTTACCAGTTCATGTAAATTAGTATCTTTTTCATACATATTTCTGTCGCTAAGCAGAAGTGAATTCTACGGTACAGTAGGTACATATAGTGAATTTTAATATACTGTAACTGATGCACTTAGTACATAGAACAATACAGCAGATTCACTTTTGCTTGGTGGCAGAAATAACTAAAATAATAGTACCAACTTAGATGAACTGGAAAATCTTCATCATCATCATGACTTCGTAATAGTCTACTGATGGATATGAGTGTTTTCCGAGAGGATATTCCTTAATCGTTACGTTTTTTTGACGGATTGGTTTATTGCTCGCAGTACCAGACATCTCGCACCTTTGATGCTGCTCACCTTCGCTGGTCTGTTAAGTACATTTGAAATACGTCTATGTTTGACGTAAAAAGGATGGTTAGACAGTCATCAGATCATCAGTCAAAGAAAAAAGATCAGTACCTATATTCTAAGTATTCAGTTTAGACTTAATTTAATTTGGAATTAATGTCTAAATTTAAGTACTAAACTTTATTGTAAATTAAACTTTATTGTAGCATGATTTGATGTCGACAGATTAAATTATATTGGTTTTTATCTTTACACGTAATAATACTGAAATAACTGCCTTTCATCGAGCTGAGGGGGCTTTTCCCATTTTAATTTTTTTCACTGTTTAAATCATCGGATCTTTTTACTCCATCTAGCACAGGTAACATATAGCGATTACCAGTATGAGAACGATTCTTATAGAACAGTTGTTGGTTCTTCAAGTTCTGTGGCCGTTGCAGGGAAAAGGGGAGAGCGCTCCAAGTGATGGTCTAGTTTCTGTTAGCCTATTTGACTCATACAGCTTTATCGAACTCAGAGCTATAAAGGAGTGGTTGCCCATAGACATCTACATCTATTCTTAATAAAGAAACAAAATTCACATCCTCGGATTTAAAGAAGATGAATTAGAAGAAGAAATAAAATTTTAAACCACTAAAAGTCTACTAAACTGGAATCTCGTATAGCCGCATACGACTATCATTCTGTTCCAACCTGCGGCGTCCGCTTTCACCTTCTCAATGTTTATATCATCTGATATTTTCACTCCATCTAGCACAGGTAGCATATATAATAGTTTTTGGTTCTTCATAGTAAGTACATACTCGTATATAGTCATTTTGATTAATATATAGAAGACATTATGCCAGTAACTCTGTAACAGTATTCTGCATGCGATGCAAAATTAAATGTATTTTCGTAATTCCCCATTTTTACGACTATATCTTACTATATCTAGCACAGATAGCATATATAATAGTTATTGGTTCTTTATGGTAAGTCTCGTATATAGTCATTTTGATTAATATATAAGAGGACACTATGCCAGTAACTTTGCAATTCCTCATTATCCATTTGTTATTCTGGAAAGTGAATAGTAACACAATTTTAGTTGCGAAACTCATATACATAGCTTTTAAAATATCCTGAACATCGGTACTTACTGTCCCAGTTGGCAAATAAAACACATAAATAGTGTAACTTCCTGTGCCAGGAGTAGCAACGTAACTTATTATATCTTGTCGCCTGTGTTATAAACAGTGCATACGTATGCACTTGCCTTTATTTATAAGCTTATCATGTAATTCTATTGTTAAAGGATTTCAATCCGTAAAGGTTTCAACAAAAACTGCATGTAATTTTAATTGGTTTACATACTTAGATATATAAAAATATGTATTTTAGTTTGTATATTAATATAAATGTTATTCTTTTTTTACTATTGTTTGTTTATGGAAATAAAAAGTTTATTATATTATTATCATATTAATAAATTTTCAGTAAGTATTGATTTTCGGACAGCAGCTTCCTGATTACAAATTAAAGTAATTAAAAAACTACGTGTGGCAACACGCCTCCCTGCGATGAATATACAAGAATTGCTCGCTTAAACTACAATCGTATACCTATTCACAATTAAATTATAGTTCCAAGAGTAGTTCGGGCAATACCAATTATTTCGATTGATTCATCCGTTCATCCATGAAGGCAAGCACTCTAGGTTTCAAAATGGATGGTCAATATCTTTGTTAAATTCGCAAATGGTTTTCAAATACAAAGAATTGCGTGAGTTGTTATAATATCTGGAATGTTTAATTTTGATAATTATCATCATCATTAAAAAAAAATAACGATGCCTCATTGATCTAATTGTCATTAAACGCGGTTGATGTTCATAAAGTCCCGGGTTCGAAGCCCGGGTCAGGTCAAGTTCAGTTATTTTTTCTAGGTTTTTCTACCAAGAAATTCTCAGAAGTAATCAGGAGTTAGGAAGGTGGCGGTGTTTCACTCCCATGCCTCGGAAAGCACGTAAATAAACTGAATATTATTACAGATTAAGTTGTATAGAATAAGGGTGACAAACGAGCACACATTCCGCCTTCTACATCTATCGTCGATTAAGAATCAAAATGCAGTATATATTCTATAATTTATATACAATTCAAAACGACCTTAGAGAGATCAGGTCCTGCGTCTGATCTTTCTCCTGTCGTATCGATCTATGAGAGTGAGGGGAATCGAGAGTGCCCGTGTGCTTGCGCAACTCAAGAACTATAATCCTGTCCTGCGCAGATGGCTTGTCTCTCTCTACTGGGACCGGCTGCCGAGACCGAAATTCGGTCTGGAGGACATTATTATTACATCATCACTGGTGAACATGAAGCTCCCCTAAGGAATGCCGCAAAACACTGTCATGTGCCACGTGCATCCATCGATTGCACTGTTAGCACGTCGTCACTTTATCTAGTACTACTTACCATAAGAGTATATAATTTTAGATCGAAGAATGAGAAAGAAAACGCATACGTAATTCGTGTATCTTTATTTGGTCGGAGATCTCTATGAAGCCAGTACAATTTACCGTTAGCCTAACTGTTAGGCGATTTTTTTGACATTGGCGGTATCAAAAATTGCCAGTGTCAAAAATACCAAGAAACTGTTATTATTTGATATCAAATATCGCCAGTGTCAAAAAATACCAAGAATTTAGAAATAGCGTTACGCAAATCTGTGACGTTGCGAGCTGCGAGTTTGAATCTCGTATAGTTTGAATTTCTTAATAAGTATTTATAAAAACCATAAATATTTTTTTCGGACAGGGTTTTGTTCTCATTTATAAAAGTTAATTAAATATCTTAAAATGTGTGTGTTTTAAAAATGCAGAAGTATAATGCTAATTTACATTGTACATTATACCATAATTGAAAAATCAATTAAAATAATTTAATCGTATAACACCGCATGTATCACTTATTTGTTTATCACGCATACATAGGCTGCACTAAAAGTATCGGGAATGGAATATTTCCACTGTTCCTGTCATATTAAAATCTTTTTAATTGAAAATTCCTTGGTTGTAAAAATCGAATACCATTTATTTATTTAAAAAAAGATTCTCGGTCTTGTCACAAGGTTTTGTCAAACTTGTTTAGTCGTTGAGAAAATGGAATTGACTCGAGAAAATTCAAGAGCGATGATTTATTATGACTTTCGAAGTGGTTTAACACAAAAACAGTGTGTTAACCGGATGATTTCTGCATTTCGTGATAAAGCCCCATCCAAAACCACAACTTATCGCTGGTTTGCTGAATTTCAACGTGGACGTGTCAAGCTCAGTGATGATCCACGTCAAGGTCGTCCAAAAACTGCAGTCACCCAAGAAAACGTTGATGCTGTGCGTAAGGTGATTGAGGAAGATCGACATGTGACATATCGCGAAATTCAGGCAACTTTAGAAATTGGCATGAGTCAAATATAAATAATCTTGCATGCACAATTAGGTGTAAAAAAGTTGTTTTCCCGATGGATACCGCATTCGTTCTGTGAAGAGCAAAAAGCGGCTCGCGTTACTTGGTGCGTTAGAACTCTCGAAAGATTCCACGCAGGATCCTCAAATGCTGAATACAATATCGTATCAGGTGACGAATCCTGGATATATGCGTACAAACCCGAAACAAAAAACCAGTCACGAGTTTGGGTGTTCGAAAATGAGTTAAAGCCAACAAAAATTGTTCGTTCACGGAGTGTTGAAAACAAAATGGTGGCCACGTTTGTCTCCAAAACCGGCCATGTTGCGACTATTCCTCTTGAGGGACAAAGAAAATTTAATGCAGAATGGTATGCTAGCATTTGTTTGCCACAGGTCGTTTCTGAACTCCGAAAAGAGACCTGCAACCGCCGCATCATCCTCTATCACGACAATGCAAGTTCTCACACCGCACACAGAACAAAAGAGTTTTTTGAGCAAGAAAACATAGAATTATTAGACCATCCGCCGAACAGCCCTGACCTAAGCCCTAATGATTTCTATACTTTCCATAAAATAAAGAATAAATTGCGTGGACAGAGATTTTCGTCACCTGAAGAAGCTGTGGACGCCTACAAAACGGCCATTTTGTAGACCCCAATTTCCGAATGGATTGGTGGTTGAAGTGGTTGCTTCAATGATTGGTTCCATCGTATGGAAAAATGTGTCAAATTTCGCGGAGAATACTTCGAAAAGCAATAAATACATTTTTAAATAGTAATGTTGTGTCACTTCTTTGATTCCCGAAATTTTCACGCTCGTATTTAGAATATACAAAAAGAAATTCCAATGTGGTTCCTCATCCGAAGAACAAACGGTGAAATAAACCTCGCAGGTATAATCTTTTTTTTTAAATATTTTTAAAAATTAACATGACATAGCTTAGTAAATACACTGCAAGGTGTGCTGCCCGGAGAGCGTTGGCCGCTCCCCGGGCTGCACACCTTGCCCGGCTGGAGATCTCCCCTTTTCCTTCTATCGGCTACATACAGAATACAAAATACGACAACAGATTCATCGGTAATACTAGAGTAACCCATGGGTGTGTTTTCTGAAATTAAAAACAGGCGATTAATAATTTAAAGCTTATATAGGGAACCGGAGCAGTCCAGCCGACACAAGCTGAACCCGTTCAGAAGCATGACACATATGGTAGCCATCGCTCTCCTAGACCATAGAAAATCTTTAAGCGCGCATGTTTCTTCTTTCTTTGTATGTTTCTTACCGTTAGAACCTATTAAATTCCACTGCTGAACATAGGCCTACCCCATAGATTGTCTCATAGGGGGTTTATCTGCCATAGTCGCCACGCTTGACAAGCGCAGTTTTTTATTTTAGTCGTTATTAGGAAACAAATCAGAAGATAATTTGTTTCCCTCTGTCGCCTCTTATGACACCCACGGCATGTTATGGGGTAGTGGATATTCTTACACCGACACTACACGGTTGACTACAATACATATTGATATTGAAGCAATAATTAAACGTGGTATTGCCAATCTCCATACTAAACGTGTCGATTATGGCAAAATATGGAGTTGGTCTAACTGGAGAACCCTCGGGATTGGAATTTAACGAGATGGTGAATAACAAGAAGAAGAAGAATGAACATTACGTTTAAGAAGATCGAAATAAAATAACTGACGTTTAACTTGAATTGTAACAAAACCTATAACTTCGCAGCCTTTGTGGCGGCTTGTTACAAGTTTGCTTGTTAGGAATGGCTTTGAGTCATTTGATATGTTTCTTTGATACAAATCTTCACACGATACGTTTCCTCTCGTCCTTTATAAATTGTTGCATAGTTGGTCTATTGTTTATTTTTCGAAAACGTTATGATAACAAATAAACACGCGTTTTTCGTGACACAAGCGAAAACAATATTATTATGTAATTTTTATTATAGTTATTTATTAATGAAGTACGCAATGACGTACACGTAGTATTTATACGTGACAGAGCCACGTTGCAACTATATTTACAGTTGTAACACGAATGTATTGGCTCAACAATGGACTACGCTTTCACAGAATATATTAAATTGGTTTACGAAAAGTAAAAATTGATGAAAAATATTATCACTCATTCATTATTAAGGGCAGCCGTTGTTAAAAATTCTCATACACACACCAGAGAGCTAAAACATATGCAAAAGAAAATGTGTCGTTGATTAATACGAGGTAGAGCCATGCTTTATAGTGGTTTTAGCCCGAATGGGTGAGCTCGACGTGGAAAGGACCATGCTTTTACAAACCATGCTTTAATCCTGCTGTGTTTCATATGGTGAGTGTAAAAAATCGGAGACTATTTACTGGAAACGGGACATTCTATCTTAGTCCTTTAGAGTTGTCAAGGCGTTTGCACTGTTTCTTAATCGAGGATAGATGTAGAAGTCAATGAGCATTAGCGACCACGTATTCTTAGGTGGATAGTTTGCTCGTTTTTCACACTTGATTTATGGCGGAATAGATAATATGGCGGACTTAAGGCCAATGGGCGTTCCTGTGTCCTGTGTCCCAATCAACTATTAGGCAAATCAGAAATAAACATATTAGTGGCGGTGCAGCATAAAGAAATGGATGATTAAATGTTAAACATGTACATGAGCCTCTCCCGTTATAGAGAGTATTAATTTGTCTTAATTATCATGTTTGGTATTCAGATTGACGATTGCACTACCAGACGTCTCGAAGGTAGATTCTTATAGTTACTATGGTGTTATTATTCTAAGCTATAGCACTATAAAAGCATCAGCGTCACACGTTTCACACGTCAGGTGTTAATGTATCTTTGAATAAACATTATCTATTGCGAAAGTGTGATTTGATTTACATAATCAAATTTACATTATCTGACAAGGCATGTACTCGTATTTGCATTCTGTTACGATCAAAGAAAATCTACAGAAAGACAAAACGTTGCTTGCTATACTATGATAAATTTTATAGGAGTGGAAACATTATCAGTGATGCTAATGATTTCTTTTTCCTTAAATTCTTCCGAGCCGTATGGGAGTTCGCATTATAGTGATGTAAGATGATGCGACGTTTCGGGTTATTTTTTCGTATTTTGACTATCATTTCTGGCAAACAAACCGTGATATACCACTTAGCGGTAACCGTTCTGCGTTATTGTAAATGAATTGTAGCAACATGCCCCTTTTTCGAGACAAACGTAACGACCATTTTCTTTGACACACTGCGTAAACGAGCCGCTTTCGTTGGTTTGACCTCGCCTTCAAAAACCCAAACTGTTGACTGATGTTTTCTTTCAGGTTCGTATGATTAATTCCACGATTCGTCACTTAAGACGATATTATAAACGACATTTGACTTCCCTCCGTTGAAGCGTAGCAGAGTATTTCGGCACCAATCTACACGAGCCGCCTTTTGCTCTTCGGACAAATTATGGGGAACCCAGCGGGAAACTAGTTTTCTTACACACAGCTCATTATGTAATATCGACTAAGTTGCAGACATTCCGATACTGATAACAGCCTTAATCTGCTCGTATGTCATATGACGGTCATCTAATATAATAGTTCGCACAGCTGCGATGTTTTCAGGCGTGACCGCTGTTCTTGGTCGACCTGCAGAAGAAACAGCGCTAAGCGACATACGACCGCGTCGAAACCCGGCATACTCGTACTAGTGGTATATTGTCGTTTGACTCGGTGCTTCAACATCATAAATCGAAACAGGTTCTCTGAGACATTTATCTTGAGATAAGATGCGACGAAAATTGTGATAAATTAATGGCAAGGAAATATTCACGCGTGAGCTCGATTTCTGAATTTTAAAAACTAAAACATAGTTTTTTTTTTTAAAAATTGAATGTTTGAATGTCATTAAGATTCTAAGAGGCCAATATTTAAATTCTAAAAAAGGTTTTATTGTAACTCAATCCGAAATATTCTATTACCGATCATTTCTGTGTTCCCTAGTATGCAACTACTTATTATGTATACATATGGTGTTGAACTGAAATAAAATAACATAAAAAACTAAGTACACAAAAAATAAAAATACTCGTATATGTATGAAAAACAAAGCAAAATGATTTTCACAAACGCCTCCACGTTAATAGATAAATTCGTAAATTGATATTTATTTAAGTAAAAACAAATCATTAGCATCACTGATAATGTTTCCACTCGTATAAAATTTATCATAGTATAGCAAGCAACGTTTTGTCTTTCTGTAGTTTTTCTTTGATCGTAACAGAATGCAAATACGAGTACATGCCTTGTCAGATTATGTAAATTTGATTATGTAAATCAAATCACACTTTCGCAGAAGATAATGTTTATTCAAAGATACATTAACACCTGACGTCTGAAACGTGTGACGCTGATGCTTTTATAGCGCCATAGTAACTATGAGAATCTACCTTCGAGACGTCTCGTACTGCAATCGTCAATCTGAATACCAAGCATGATAATTAAGATAAATTAGTGCTCTCTATAACGGGAGAGGCTCATGTACATGTTTAACATTTAACCATCCATTTCTTTATGCTGCACCGCCACTAATATGTTTATTTCTGCTTTGCCTAATCGTTGACTGGGACACAGAAAACAGGAACGCCCATTGAAATTAAGTCCGCCATATTTTTTTAAAGAATCAAAAGTGACAAACGAGCACACAACCCACCTGAGAATACGGTTTCTATTGCCCATTGACTTCTACATCTATCCTCGATTAAGATACATAGTGCAAATGCCTTGTCACCTCTAAAGGACTAAGATATGTATGCCTCATTTCAAATAAAAAGGTTCTCCGATTTTCTACACTCACCATATGAAACTCAGCATGATTAAAGCATGTTCTGTGAAAGCATAGTCCTCTTCCCGTCTAGCCTACCCATTCGGGCTACAACTACAATAAAGCATGGCTCTACCTCGTATTAATCAACGACACATTTTCTTTTGCATATGCTCTCTGGTGTATGTATGAGAAGTTTTAACAACGGCTGCCCTTAATAATGAATGAGTGAAAATATTTTTCATCAATTTTTACTTTTCGTAAATCAATTTAATATATTCTGTGAAAGCGTAGTCCATTGTTGAGCCAACCCATTCGTGCTACAACTATAAATATAGTTGCAGCGTGGCTCTTCCACGTATAAAAACTACGTGTACTTCATTGCGTACTTCATTAATAAATAACTATAATAAAAATTAAATAATAATATTGTTGTCGCTTGTATCACGAAATACGCGTGTTTATTTGTTATCACAACATTTTCGAAAAACAAACAATAGACCAACTATGCAACAATTTATAAAGGACGAGAGGAAACGTATCGTGTGAAGATTTGTATCAAAGAAACATATCAAATGACTCAAAGCCATTCTTAACAAGCAAACTTGTAACAAGCCGCCACAAAGGCTGCGAAGTTATAGGTTTTGTTACAATTCAAGTTAAACGTCAGTTATTTTATTTCGATGTTCTTAAACGTAATGTTCATTCTTCTTCTTCTTGTTATTCACCATCTCGTTAAATTCCAATCCCGAGG
This sequence comes from Parnassius mnemosyne, assembly GCA_963668995.1. Lineage (NCBI taxonomy): Eukaryota > Metazoa > Arthropoda > Insecta > Lepidoptera > Papilionidae > Parnassius > Parnassius mnemosyne. The sequence continues at coordinate 10,382,586 of CAVLGL010000024.1, forward strand.
GTTCTCCAGTTAGACCAACTCCATGTTTTGCCATAATCGATACGCTTAGTAAGCATATCTATACAAATAAATAAATTTGAAGTGTCTGTTTGTAATGGCAAAATTACAGTTTTTTACTAAATGCATATGAAAGTAAATACGGTACTAAAATACGGTACTAAAATACATCTGTCTGTCTGTTTGTTCTGGCTAATCTCCAAAACAGTTGGGCCAATTTTGACGGGACTTTCACTGGCTGATAGCTTATTTCATAAGGAAAAACTTAGGCTACTTTTATTTTAGAAAAAGAATTAGGGTTCCGCGCAAAAACATAAAAACCCTAACACGCGAGCGAATTCGCGGGGAACAGATAGTTGGCAGTACGACGTTTAATTATTGATTCATTATCAATATGTATTGTAGTCAACCGTGTAGTGGCGGTGTAACAATATCCACTACCCCATGTCATCCCGTGGGTGTCATAAGAGGCGACAGAGGGAATCAAATAATCTCCTTTTTAGGGTTCCGTTGCCAAATGGCAAAAAACGGAACCCTTATGGACTCGTCACGTCTGTCTGTATGTCTGTCCGTCTGTATGTCACAGCTACTTTTTTCCGAAGTTTTTAGAACTATGCTGTTGAAACTTGGTAAGTAGATGTATTCTGTGAACCGCATTAAGATTTTCACACAAAAATAGAAAAAAAGACAATAAATTTTGGGGGTTCCCCATACTTAAACTGAAACTCAAAAAAATTTTCATCAAATCCATACGTGTGGGGTGGTATCTATGGATAGATCTTCAAAAATAATATTGAGGTTTCTTATATTATTTTTTTCTAATCTGAATAGTTTGCGCGAGAGACACTTCCAAAGTTGTAGAATGTGTCCCCCCCCCCCCCTATAACTTCTAAAATAAGAGAACGATAAAACCAAAAAAATATATGATGTCATTACCATGTAAACTTCCACGGAAAATTGGTTTGGATGAGATCTAGTAAGTAGTATTTTTAATACGTCATAAATCGTAAATTATGTTACTTGCTGCTACGGAACCATTCATGGGCAAGTCCGACTCGCACTTGACCGCTTTTTGTTTCCCAATAATGACTAAAATAAAAAAACTGCGCTTGTCAAGCGTGGCGACTATGGCAAATAAGCCCCCTATGAGACAATCTATGGGATAGGCCTATGTTCAGCAGTGGAATTTAATAGGCTGTAACAGTAACAAACACACAAAAGAAGAATAAACAGTATAATTGAGAACTTCCTCCATTTTTTGAAGTAGACTAAAAATAACAACATAATGCTGCTTTATTTTTCAGACCACCTCAAGTCTTTTCTTCAAGTCTGTATTGATTTATAGAAAATTTCGTAACCTTGTCTATAAAATGTTTTAACAAATATAAACCTTCCCGGAAACATTCAGTGAAACGCTGTTTCAAATTTCATATAAAACGTTGTGTCAGATACATTGATGAGTAGTGAGTTCCCGTGACATTTTGAAATTGGTTTAATTAATTTATTAATTACAAGTAACGCTGCAGGTAACGGGACGGGAGATGCCTGTCAAGAATCAAGCGTGAAATCATATCATATGTCAATATATTAATTACTAGGAGAATAATTTATAGTTGTTTACTATTAACTAAAAGGAATACCTTATGTAATAAGCCATTTAAACACCTTAGCGGTATTGTTTAATTTAACAAGTATTTACGTATTTATCGAGTACGTATGTACGGAATGCTTTACAGCACACACATCACATTGCTCTGGGTCTGAGGTGCTTGATTTCCTGATGTCAGAGATAACCCGGGCAAGCTTCAGATTTTAATTATTAGTTTGACGCAAAATGAGCTTGCCGAGTAACGTTTATAGAAAAAAAATTATGCATCAGTTGAATTCCAATCGACTTTGAACACTACTTTGTAAGCACGGTAAATAATCTTTTGATCATCATCATTACAGCCCTTCACAAGTCCACTGCTGAACATAGGCCTCCCCCAAAGAATGCCACAAAGCACGGTCCTGAGCCACCTGCATCTATCGACTTCCTGCATATCTTACCAGGTCGTCACTCCATCTAGTGGGGGGACGCCCTACACTTCGTCTGCCGGTACGAGGCTGCCACTCGAGAACCTTTCTTCCCCATCGGTTGTCGGTTCTTCGAGCTATATGTTCGGCCCATTGCCACTTCAGCTTACTAATCCGTTGGGCTATGTCGGTCACTTTGCTTCTACTGCGGATATCCTCATTTCTGAGTTTATCACGCAGAGAAACTCTGAGCATAGCCCTCTCCATAGCTCGTTGAGCGACCTTGAGCTTCCTCATCCGGCCAGCAGTGAAGGACCACGTCTCAGTTCCGTATGTCATCACTGGCAACACGCACTGGATGTATAGTCTCGTTTTCAAGTTTTGAGGTATACCTGACGAGAAATTGTGCCGTAATTTCCCGAACGCTGCCCAACCGAGTTGAATCCGTCGATTGACCTCTCGGTCGAAGTTGGACTTACCTAGTCGGACTATTTGTCCCAGGTAAACATACTCGTCAACAACTTCGAGCTTAGTGTTCCCAACAACTACCGGCGTAGGTGTGACATGGACATTAAACATAGTGCTTAGGTCCTCCAGCGATTCTGCCATAAGGACTATATCGTCGGCAAATCGAAGGTGAGTGATGTACTCGCCATTGATGTTAATACCGTATCCTTTCCAGTCCAGAAGCTTGAAAACATCTTCCAATGCAGCGGTAAAGAGTTTCGGGGATATGACGTCACCCTGTCTTACACCTCTCTGCAATTGGACAGGTTTCGTACTCTGGTTCTGTACTCGGATAGCCATCGTAGCCAACACTTCGATATACCGATAGTCAACTTAGCATCGCTGAAGGGACTGCAGCACCGCCCAAATTTCGACGGAATCAAAGGCTTTCTCATAGTCCACATACGCCAGATATAGTGGCAAATTGTACTCCTCGGACCTCTGTACAATTTGCCAAAGGGTATGTATGTGGTCTATGGTGCTAAAGCCTTTTTGGAAATCGGCTTGTTCGGGAGGCTGGAAGTCGTCAAGTCTGCGCGCGAGACGATTCGTAATGACTCTCGAAAACAGAACGTAGACGCGGCTCAGAAGGAAAATCGGTCTGTAGTTCTTCAAGAGAGCGTTGTCGCCTTTCTTGAAGAACAAGACCACCGCACATCTGCTCCACGCCTCCGGTGTAAAACGGTGTGGAAACGATGCTGCCACATTCGGTCTTCAGCTTTGACAGTTGGCTCTTTCTGGCAGACAGATCTCTGGCAAAGACTTTGGAGCCTTGGTTCTGCTCGATCGCTTCTTCAATACGAGCTGTATTGAAGTTGCGTAAGTCCCGCCGCATGCATATGGAGATCTGTTTGTTCAGTTGCCTGTATGCTGTCAAATCTGTTGAAGAATGTAGCTTCATCTCCCGTCTAACAGCCATGAGATTAAGAGTGTGATCGGAGAGTTTTTGTGTTCTTCTGCGGCGGGTCTTGCAGAACTTAGCTCCGACCGTATGGACAGTTTCCACGAGCTTGTCATTCAAATCGTCCACTTCATTGCAGTCTTCTAGGCACTGAAAACGGTTTTGTAACTCGAGCTGAAAGGTTTCGGGACTTTGGATTAGAGCACGAGGGGGACGGAGCGTTGACTTCATTAGACGAGACATCTCCAACTTAACGTTTAGGTTCAGTGTGCCTCTAACCATTCGGTGATTGCTGCCGGTTTTCACCCTCGCGATCATTGAGACATCACTGAACAGTTGTCGTCTGGTCGTGATAATGAAGTCAATCTCATTTTTTGTCGAACCGTCGGGGCTCGACCAAGCCTACTTCCTGTGGGGCCGCTTCTGGAAGAAAGAGTTCATCATAAAGAGTCCCTCTTTCTCCATGAAGTCGGCCAGCTGCTGGCCCCTTGGGTTCCGTTGCCCTATTCCAAATTTCTCCACTTTCAGCTCACCGTTCTCTCTTGTGCCTAGTTTTGCATTGAAGTCTCCCATTAACACCGTATATTGGGTTTTGGAGGAACGCATGGCTCTAGAGATATCCTCATACATTTCCTCCACCTCCTGATCGGGGTGTGCCAAGGTTGGTGCGTAAACCTGTATGACCTTCAGCGAATACCGTTTGGTGATTCTGAGTATAAGGTACGCAATCCTCGTCGACACACTCTCAATCTTTACAACGTTGTTAACGAGAGACTTGTAGACGATAAATCCGACACCTCCTTGCGACAGATGGTCGCCCTCCCGGTAATAGAGCAAGTTGCCGGATTCGAGGATTACCGTGGCCTCCCCCTCTCTTCGGACTTCGGATAATCCTATAATAATATGCCAGCGTAACTTGTCTATCTCTTCTTCCAGCTCCACAATCTCTTCCAGCTCCACAAACAAAATCTTTTGATAAATATAACTAAAAAGATATGTAGAATTTTCTGCGTTACATTTTTATTTTGAAATACTTCATATGTTCCATTCGTTCGCTTCAATTTATATTATATCGTCTTTTGCTATGTCGGCATTTTGAAATGTTGGAAGAGAATTTAATTTAACTCAACAATAAACGAACCATAGTAACTTAACGACGAGGCACTTGCTGTAAATTTTATACTAAATAAGCATATAGTGTTTGTAATGAAATTAATAATTACAGTTGTAAGTGCTACACCCATATTCACAAACATTAGTATGTGCTCTCTCAGAGTGCTATAAATCGACGAACAGCAGAATGTGTTTACCCTGATTACAAAGTTGATAAGCTGCGATACAACTTTTTCAATCAGAGCATCAGAGTACCAGGCCATAATCAAAGAAGAACACTTCCTTGATATACCAGTGTAATGACTTTTAGTATCTAAATGTATATTCTAAGATTCTTCATTTCAGTCTATTTAGTTTAAGTCAACGAATTCTAAAAACTAGTTACAGAAATAAAAGTAGAAAATGTACAATGTATTGTTAATATGTAAATTAGAAGAAAATAAGCGAAAATTTAGAGTATAAAATTAGCTCAATCTCATTTCCGCTGAGGAAACTGACCTCGGGAAAAGTACCAATTGTTTAATGTTTGTACCAGAAACATCGTTACAAATCGCGTTATAGGTATCTGTGTTAATGCAATATCCGACAACAAAAGTAGTAGAATGTTTCTTTTTACTTTTAGGATTTTTGCAATGAGAAAAATGTTACATAGTACGAACATTTTATAGTAGTCGTATCAATTGAATGTTATGTATTCTCTAACAATATTAACGACACAGAGTTGTTAGTACAATAATACCTTAGTATTAAATCTTTCAAAATTTACATTAAATATTACTTTACCGAACCTAAGCCACTAATGGAAATACAAATGTGTTTCAAACAACAGAAAAAGCAATTTATTATTTAATCTTAATATATCAAGTGGCAGAGTGGACAAGGGACGCTCTAATAATTAATTTTATTGACAAAATTAGCGATATATCATAGACGGGTCAAATTGAGGGTACCATTATCTGACTAGCATGTAATACGCAGACATATGGTGTGATGGGTGTGATAAGCGGGAAAGGTGTGAAAGATCGTGTCATATAGGCTCTACGAGGTAGAGCCATGCTGCAGCTATATTAATAGTATAATTGTATCACGAATGGGTTGGCTGTACCGGGGAAGAACCACGTTCTCACAGAACACCAGCGTAAAATAGCAGCTTAATGCTGCTGTGTTTCGTAGGGTGAGTGTAGAGAACCGGAGACCCTTTTTACTGGAAAAGAGGCATTCTATCTTAGTCCTCAAGGCTGACAACGCATCTGCATTTTAATTCGCAAACGAGGATAGATGTGGATGTCTATGGGCCGCAGCGACCACTTACCATCGGGTGGACTGTGCGCTCGTTTGTCACCCTCATTCTATAAAAAAAATATAGAAGTCCATAGTTCTCGCAGCCAACTTCAGGCTACAGATGTGTTTTCATCTCTGAGTTACCGTTACCGTTACAGCTTATTAAAGTCCACTGCTGAACAGTGGCCTCTCCCATAGATTGCCTTATAGAGGGGATATTTGCCATAGTAGCCACGCTTGGCAAGCGGGTTTGCAATCACAGTTTTTAATTCTTAGTCGTTATTAGGAAGACGCTGCTGCCCATCTCCTGATTTGTTTCCCTCTGTAGCCCCTAACGACACCCACGGGCTGATATGGTGGTAGTGGATATACCTACACCGCCACTTCACGATAACATCTTTGAGTACTAAAATGAAACACCTTACAGCATGTTATTATACTGGCTCCCTATTTGGCGGCAGAAATGAATAAGAGAGTGATATCTACATAGAAACACTCCTAGATAGAAATAGAGTGCTACAACTTTGAGACTAATAACCATCTAATATGATAAACAAATTATGGCCGAAGCTTTTCTAACGATTTCACTCCAAAGGGATCTCAATTTTAAAATTGATAGTATATATTGCCTTTTGGTGTTCACAGCTTCAGATTTAATGATCACACCGAACTTTAACGATTTTATCCTTCCACGCAATCACAACGGCCATCTTCGCGTCAACGGCTACAGTCTCTTACAATTTTGGGAACTAAGAATGTTAATCAAACCATTATCTAAAAAGGACTATTCATTAGTTTAAAATACACGAGCCTTGTAACTTTCATGTGGCATTAAATAACTTTAGTTGGATAAACAACGCTCTCAAAAAATGCTAGCATAAAAATAAACATTTTATAAAAGTAAAAGTTGAATTCAAAGAACTAAAAGGAATCGTATAATTTCGATAAAATATCTTCTGATGTCAGTGCGAAGACATTTAAACAAAACATTGTAAACACCAGCGTCAAACTTTGTTCGATGCCGAAAACGCCATTCTGCTTGAGAACTGATATTTTGATTAAAAATAGTTCATAAGACTGATCATCACCCAATCATCATCACTGTTGACCATAAAACTCTCTCATTTATAGATGCACGGTAGTGTGGTGGCTTGTAATATATTATATGTATTATATGGTATCAGCTAAGCCCGGAAGAAAAAGGGTGATAATGGGAGTGTATATTTACACGAGCTAACGAGCGACTTTTGAATCTCACAGAACTCAAACACTATTAAAACTACACATTTATAATATCGCATACCTAATGACCCTGTGAATACCTAGGCTGATATAGTTTTTGAGTTCTTAAGAAACCAAACCCAGGCCACTTTTAGATTACTTAGAAACTTGAAATTTTGCATCAAGGTAGTAGTTCCAAGAACGTTGTACATTACTATGGATTGTATGATTTAAGCAACTGCTACATAGCAGCGCTGATGGCGCCCGGTCAGATCCAAACTTAATAACCAATAACCTCAATGAAATCTGACTTATTTTTACAAAAGATAGACACAGACATATCCACAAAAATTTGCTGTATATTCCTGATGGAATAGCTTAAATAAAAGGTTAATTCAAATTAAAATATCTTAACATTTTTCTCCATCAACCTTATTAAATAGCTTTCTCTAAAATATAAAATTTTATTCCTTTATGTATCTGAACATTTCACGCACAAAATAATTTTATTGCATTGTCTTCCGTTCAGCCACGTGGAAAAGCAAAAAATACTGTATAGGTTGTGTTGCAGAAAAGTAACGCGATAAATTGAAAAATACGAAAGAAAATTTCATTGTACATTTATAATTCATAATGGGGATTTTCGCAGCAGAAACAGAGTAACAGTCACAGCGCAACAAAATAGCAAGCTGGCAATGGCTAGGCCATGCAGTAGGCATGCAGAAGAACTGACAACTCATGAGGAAAAAAAATCATTTCATGTGGCCTCACTAAGCGAAGTGTAGAGAGGCCTCCAGTTCCATGGAGTGACAACCTGGTAAGACATGCCGGAAGTCGATGAATGCTGGTGCTACAGACCGTGGTTTGTGACATTCTTAGCGGCAGTGACGTGTGAAGGGCTGTAGTAATAACGACGATGATGCATTTAGGTGTTGGGTTCGCTTGAAAAGGAAGATCTACGATGTAACAACTTAAAAATTTATCGTCTCAGTTTTTGCTCAAAGTTTTATCTCAAACCTTAAGAAGTTAAAAATGTATAAAAATTGTGAAAGTATTTCACTTAATTAAATTTACTCCTCCTCGTAACTTAACCAAAGTGAAACAGTTTTGTTTTAAAACTTGAGTCATTAATTTTTTTAAAATTTTTGCATATTAAATAAACTTGTCCTAGTATGTAAAGTGTGAACTGGAATATGCCAATTTTTTCTTTAAATATAAACCAAGAGTGCTGTAACTTGTCGCCCCTATACACTGCAAATGCTGCGAAATAATTTATAACTTGTCACGTTTGTCAGTCAACAAGAACCTTAGCTGCGACGAGCTGAGAGTGTGGCGCTTCGAACAACCACATACATACATACATATTAAACACCCATTGACTAAATGGAATGGCCACCTCGGGCTAGTCCTTTGCTTTATACTAGCCATTTTTCATAGCTATATTTGCCACCATGCAAATAGGCCGCGGGTCTTTTGGCCCCTATGATAAAGAAAAAAACCGATGAGGATTGGGGGTATGACGAAAGCCTTATTTGTTTCATTAAAAAGAGAGATACTATGATAAAATTATCACATATAATAGATTTCATCTAAAAGAATTTGGTTGTAAAATAAATGAAAGTATATTTCGAAATTTGGTCTTCTTATACTTTTGCTTAATGGGTGGAAAACTTAATGGAAATATCAATACGTGAGGGGTTCGTACCGTCGCATGATTGGCTATTATGCAAATTACACTCGAAACCACTCATTGCTCGATCTACGGATATTCATATAAATATCAGTAATACTGAAAATATATGAACAAAAATATTGATTTGTCTAAAATATGACAGATTTTGATTATGTCCAAAAATAGAACCTACCTAAGTGTAACTAAACAGACGACTTGCCAACATTTCCGAGGTGAAAGGTTTATATAGATATATATATATGCGACTAGGTATGTATATCATGGTAGATATAGTAACCCACAGGTTACGAGTAAATAAATAGAAAAATCTGTGTTCAAAGAAAACTTTTTATTCCGTAAAAATCTTACGTGCAATCTATAAATTTAAATTTTCATTTACAATCACAACGATACTTATACTTACTACAAAAAAATACTATGAAATGATAAAAACTATTTTATGTATGTTATGATATTAATTTATTACGCAATATAGATTATATTTTAAAAAAAATGCTGTATTTTTGTTCGCACTCATACTTTATAAATAAAATTTAAATAAACGGTAAATATGAATGAAACATATTTAAATGCTTTTATCCATTGAACTGTATTAATTTTTAAACTAAATTGGAAGCAATAAACGCGAAAAGTAAAATTGTAATGTTTCTACTACATTCCTAACCATCATGTGTTTGATCCTCGAATTTCTATTGGCCAATATTCAAATATGAATCCAAAAAGGTAAGGCGTGTGAAGCGAAAATTTATACTAGGGCTAATATTGCCTGGGGGCTGTTTCAAGTGCAATAATGAACGACGATTATAAGCTCATAGCGTTTTTCTTAGCATAACAGCGGTGAATCTAACAACATGGATGGTTTGCAATATTAACTTTTATGTAAGCTAATATTATTTAATAAAACAAATATAAAATAAGTCTTTTATTATTTTAATATATAATAATAACAAAACAAATCTCTGTGGGACATATTTATTTTGACGTATCGCAGGTAAAATTAGTCACCCCGGGGCCAAGATCTGGGAACTCAGAGGTAACAAAAAAAAATATATCACTCTGCTCCATTACGAACAGATACACTGTTCACGGCATGACTGAGAAATTAAAAATGTCTCTAAAGTCTTGATCACGAACGCGGAATAGCCATTCTTTATTAATTATACATTTTATAAAGCGTGAATAGACGTAACTGTTAATAATAATGATATCATGGAATTGCTGACAAGTTTATCTATTTATGTTCTATGGTCTCCAACATAATTAGACATATGAATATCAAGCAATTTCGTAGATTTGCTGAACCATATTACAAGAGAGCACACAGTCCACCTTATGGTAATTGGATGGTGTGGCCCATAGATACATGTACCTTTCGGCGATTAAGAATCAAAATGCAAATGCGTTGACATTCCTGAGGAATGGATTAAGTCAGCGGTTCTCGATATTCAATGTATGAAACATAGTAGCATTATGATGTTTTTTCACAGTGGTATTTTGTACGACCGTGGTTTTTCTTTGGCCTCGTCGACTATTAAATGCATTTACTCCTGCCACGAAAATTAACAAGTATTATCGTACGCGTATATACGTTGAGAAATAAAATGGGTTTAGAAATAAAAAAACACCCAGATGAAGCCGGGAGGTATTTAGATTTCAGATAGTAGATCATTTATTTTAATAATTTTTTGATTTCTCAAAAAACAATCCAAAATTTTCGGATAAAATATAGCTTAGACCGTTGTCCTCCATTCCCTCATCTTAGTTTGTTTTAGAATTGATCGTCAAAATTCATTACAATCGGTTCAGTCATTTCGAAGTTTAGCCCGGACAAACAGACAAACAATTTTTTTTGGAAATATATATTCTTATCAAAAAACCCCGTCAGTTCAATAAAAGGCAATTATTTCGATATATCAGACAAACACTTTAATTTTATTTATATTTATAGATAATAATAATATTAGAATTAAGAAAAACTTAAACAACACGCTTTGCTGTACAACTCTGGTGATCATTGTAAAATTACTAGACCATAGCCAAGAAATCATTGTACATAATATTCTCATCGGTCCTTAATATACGTCTACATAATTTTAAATTCCTTATATTCATACATGCATAGATACTAAAGATTAGGCTAATGTAAAGAGTGTTAAAAGATACATCTTTCGATTTTAGAATGCATAATAAAAAACCAACGTATGTAAGCGTTAACATAAATGCGTATGTGAATAGGCACTAAATAACGCTTTGATATACGAACGGTAAAGGCATTTAGCATATATTATGAATAAGTAGTCCTATGTGTTCCAAATGGAAATTTTCAAAACGATTTTCATTATGGTTGTGGGTATGATGGTGACTTAAGAGCCATTCGCGTCATGGCTGACGTCACTCAGCTTTCCGTTGCAATGGAATTTTGAATTATGTGTGTTAATGCTTTCGTAATTGCATAAATAAACTATGTTTTGTTCCCTACCACAGTAATATTTTAAATGTGTATAAATTAATGTAAAAAAGAAAAACACAGGCTGTCCCACTGCTGGGGATCAGTATCCTTTCACTATTGAGAGGATTATTAGTAATTTATTTTCTCAAGTCCTTGTAATATTTTATCCTTCAGCTCATTATGTTTTCCTTTACCATCGAACACTTGGTAATTAGCAGTTAAAATAGCTATTAACAATTTCATTAGTGTCATGATCTAACCTGGGTTGCTTATGTACGTTGTGTAACAACAATTAAAGCATACTTTATTATTTTACTAGTGTCCTCTTTTGTATTTTTATTTTACTTTTTACACAGCAACACTGGATGTGTGGCATTTCCGTTCTTGTAACCTTTCGTAACCGTGTTCATTATGATATGCTCAAGGTGAAATAAAGTGACTTTTCTTATTCTGCCCTTTCATTATTTTAATAACTACTACTACAAGCTTAAACGGTATATATGTATATGACATTTATGGCGAGTGCTTGGATCCTGAGCTAACACGGCTTCTCCTAAAAGAATGTGAATAATAATACTTCATTTAGTTCTGAGTTATGGTGTTCAATATTGTTAAATATATTCTACGTATATATAAATCACCTCTTTGGTCTAGTAGGAGTAAACACAATTATGATCACGAGGTTCCAGGTTCGATTCCTGGTCAAATTCTCAGTAGCAGCCAGAAATCAGGCAGTTCATTGTGTTATACTCCCTTAACTCAGAAAGCATGTAAAGCCGTTGGTCCTTCGCCTAATCTCTGTCCGGTCGTGTCAGATTACCGTCATATATCTAAATTAGCTAGCAAAGTGAGTTCTGCAACATATGCTGTAAAAAAGATGATGAATGTAAGAATCTTGCTATGTAGTAATCTTTGTTTAGCAGAAGAGAGTCATAAGAGCAATTTATAACCTAGGTTCGAAGGAAGCCCTTAGACAAAAATGTAAAGAAATAAACATACATATTAAGTTTGGTCTCTCATATTAACGAACATTGAATATAGGTATGTGCACAACAATAAAATAGTTTTATTAAAAAAATAGTGATGTACACTCTGCAAATACGAGTACCAGGAACAAGCACGAGTTAGTTATATATGCTCGACTCCAAAGAGTTAGTAATTCCTTCATGGGGTATATACACTATATACGCTTTTACAACAAAGTCCCAGAAAATGTACAGACCCTATGTATCAAAATGTTTATTATTTTTATTAAGTAATTATTGTTTATTAAGGGTTCTTACACTACTAAATAGAACATGATTGATAATAACCCCTAGGAATGGGGTGATATCTGCCATACTGTTTCTAAATGTTTTATAACGATTGTATAAAATATTATAATGTAGATTATGCTTTTAAAAAAAGTCCCGGTCAGAGGTTTTTTCCGAAGCAGTGGTAAAAGCAAAAAACTTCTTTATGTAAGAATTACATGTAATCTATATATATTAAGTAACAATGATTCTCTTCTATTCTAATTAATTTTACTAGTTGGTACTCCTTTTCAACTGGGTATCTCCTTCTTACTATTAATTTGGCATTCTATATATCTATTGTTCGTTGTCAAAACGCGTTTGTATTTAGATTTTTAATCGGGAATTAGATTATTTTCAATTTGTTAATACAGGTTTTTTATGTGTTTATTACTTGTACTTGAAAGAGTATAGTATTTAATTACGAATGTGTTTAATAATAACTGGTATAAAATCTATTATATTAACAAAAAAGTACAGTGAAAATTGATCATGTGCTGTTGATATTTCACGACTACGTGGGCTTGTGGGTGGAGATTGAGTAATATGGCTACTACGCCAAAGGTTCTAGGTTTAAATCGCAGCTTGGGTTAAAATTCGCTTGCGTTTTCTGTGTAGCTGTGAATGCAGGGGATGACGTCTTTCATATAGTTAAATATTATATCACAATCAGCAAGATTTACATCATTTAATTCTTCACTCTTCTTTCTACCATTTATTTTATCGTGAGGAAATACGCATGGATACCCCACGCCGCGGGGTCAACGGAAAGGTTATACCGGATAGCTGCCGGCTTAAGCCCCGCGGTGGTCACCATCAGCGTATATGAGAAATGCTAGAATTTTCGTTCGAAACGCGACCGGAATGAGACCTTAAATCACTTTGGCTGACCGACGCATGAGCAGCACTTATTATATCTAGCAGCCTTGCAGAGGAACACCACCATTAAGGAGAGAGCCTTGACGAAGGCGTAGGCAACTTCGTCTCTAAGTGGGATCTCTCCTATCCCACTCAGAAGCCTCCTTCTGAATCATTAGGGATTCAAAGAAGGCATCTACGTTCCTCGCATTGCTGACACCACTGCTGATAGAGAGATGCTCCGATTGAAAACGCTTTTCACCGAGACGAGTGCGTCACAATGTCTTTATTATTGCGTACACTTTTTTGTGTTATCAGCTCTTGGGATCTTCCCTTCACTTGCCTTTATCATCTCGCTTAGCAGGCGGATACAATATTACAATACCAGACGGCTCTCAGCTCTGCCACTGCTGTCCCTCGCCGTTCTAGGTATTTAGATGCTTTCACTGCTATCTTTCAGAAGCCATAATAATTTTCTGGCATTTTCTTGTAGCTGCCTTTTTCGATACCCACGTTACGAAATTGGATGATGGATTCTCCGTCACTAACTTAAATTCCCTACGTAATGTATAAATTTGTGGTCAACATTCTTAAAACATTATAATTATAAAATATCCTAACATTTTTATTGCATCCCCGGCGCTACAATAATTTATTTACATATCACTTATATTTCATTATGGGAAACCGTTACGGAAAATTTAATAGCAACCTAAACTTAAAATAATGGAGTCTGATACCGTACCTCTAAAACAAAAGTTTGTACGCGAAATTCAAGAAAATATTGGATTTTGAAGCTAAGTTAGAACAACAACGAACAAGATAATCCCGAAATTGTCAACTTCATTGTTTATAACTCACTTACTTACATAACATTAAACTATAAAATATATTTTATCACAATAGGAAAAATAAACTAACAACTAAAATGAATGCCAGGTAATAATCGAAAAATACAACAATACTAGCGGGCCTGGCTGACGTTGTGCTGTGCTTCTTGGTAGTGGCGCGATGAGTTTTATTGACTTACCAAAAATGATCTTCTTTGTTGATTTCTATTACTCACTTACATACTATTTTTAAGCAGCGGTAATCGAGCTAACAGTCCACTACAGCTGCTACAACGTCTTATGAACATTAATTTTTGCATTGCAATCCTGAATTAATGTCTAAATTTAAGTACTAAACTTTATTGTAAATTATTATATTATTTAATTCTTTGAGCAAGCTGTGTCTACACATATATTAGAATACAATTTTAGAAATGTTTGTTTTATAATACCTGTGTGCATGTTGTAGTAGTTTTGTTTAGTTTTGTAGATCAAATAAATAGAAAAATTATTATTTTATTAATTCATTATTTTATTAATTTTTTAGACTTGGTCGTCACAGATAACTAACTCATCGTATTTTCTAATATTGCAGGTCAAAATAAAAATAATATTAATACAAATAATTAAGAAATATAAAGTTTTGAGAATGATTAATAAAGACAATTTTCACTCAGTCTGCATGAAATTAATCTAAGCAAGCTTTCGTTGCTATGCCTTTACGTAAGACCCCATGTCCTTCCGAAAGTAAATTATAAAATCCTTAAATTATTAAGGCATGAAATTTATACTAAGGATTGTGTTTGATTAAATTAAATCCATTTTTCATTTGGATTACGACGTGATCCAAATCTATTAATAATTCACTTTATCGAAATGAATAAACGGAGATAGATGCCTATCAAAAAGGTAGCATGATTTGATATCGACAGATTAAATTATATTGGTTTTTATCTTTACACATAATAATATTGAAATAACTGCCTTTCATCGAGCTGAGGGGGCTTTCCCATTTTAATTATTTTCACTGTTTAAATCATCGGATCTTTTTACTCCATCTCGCACAGGAAACATAGCAATTACCAGTATGAGAACGATTCTTATAGAACAGTTGTTGGTTCTTCAAGTTCTGTGGCCGTTGTAGGGAAAAGGGGAGAGCGCTCCAAGTGATGGTCTAGTTTCTGTTAGCCTATTTGACTCTTACAGCTTTATCGAACTCAGAGCTATAAAGGAGGGGGGGGGGGGGGGTTTGAGATTATTCATTCATTCATTCGGTAGTAAAATTTTACAGCCCATCTTCTGATTATTTTTCTTATAGTTGACAAGCGAGCACACAGTCCACCTGATGGTAAGTGGTTGCCCATAGACATCTACATCTATCCTTAATAAAGAAACAAAATGCAGATCCATTGCCAGCCGTGACGACTAAGATAGAATGCCTCTTTTCCAGCAAAAAGGGTCTCCGGTTCTCTACACTCACCCTACGAAACACAGCAGCATTAAACCGCTATTTTACCCTGGCATTCTGTGATAGCGTGGTCCTTATCTTGTCGAAACGACCCATATATGCTACAACTATAATATAGCTGCAGCAAGGCTCTACCTAATAGAGAACATCTATTCGAATGCTTGTCATTTCTGTGACAGGAGTGACAGCCCATTGCCAATTCAGTTTGAATATGGAAGGCTTTGTTGGTGACCTTGGCCCTTTGACGGATTTAGAGAAGATGAATTAGAAGAAGAAATAAAATCTTACCCACTAAAAGTCTACTAAACTGGAATCTCGTATAGCCGCATACGACTATCATTCTGTTCCAACCTGCGGCGTCCGCTTTCACCTTCTCACTGTTTATATCATCTGATATTTTTACTCCGTCTAGCACAGGTAGCATATATAATAGTTGTTGGTTCTTCATAGTAAGTACATACTCGTATATAGTCATTTTGATTAATATATAGAAGACATTATGCCAGTAACTCTGTAACAGTATTCTGCATGCGATGCAAAATTAAATGTATTTTCGTAATTCCCCATTTTTACTACTTTATCTTACTATATCTAGCACAGATAGCATATATAATAGTTATTGGTTCTTTATAGTAAGTCTCGTATATAGTCATTTGATTAATATATAGGAGAACACTATGCCAGTAACTTTGCAATTCCTCATTATCCATTTGTTATTCTGGAAAGTGAATAATAACACAATTTTAGTTACGAAACTCATATACATAGCTTTTAAAATATCCTGAACATCGGTACTTACTGTCCTAGTTGGCAAATAAAACACATAAATAGTGTAACTTCCTGTGCCAGGAGTAGCAGCATAACTTATTATATCTTGTCGCCTGTGTTATAAACAGTGCATACGTATGCGCTTGCCTTTATTTATAAGCTTATCATGTAATTCTATTGTTAAAGGATTTCAATCTGTAAAGGTTTCATATTTCTTTATTTAGGCTTTATTATTTTAAGTTTTATTAAAAACGAATCTAATATTTTTTGACATTCTCTCCCGGAAAACTTCAAGTGCGGAACCACTACCCCCTATTTGTGTTAGCTTTAAGCGTTGTCACCTTGATTATTATGTTAGCCTTAATTTTTTTAAGTCTATAGTAGTGTTGTTAACACTTCTAATGCGAACTTCAACCACTGGGAATGTTAGTGGACTAAGCTAACATGACAGTAGTCGAATGACGGATATGAACCCAAGAATTTGAGTTTCACGGTTCGTATCGTATAATTTTATTTGTTTATAGTGTATATTTTATAGGTATGTTAGCCTTTTCTACATATCAAAATTTGCATTTTTTGCACATGGGCAAAATAAGTCACGTTTCGGAGTGGCCCATCCGGAACTAGAAGTCCCGGTAGGCCTAAAGTAAAGTGGAGCGACGACATCGTGAAATATGATAGTATAGAAGAGGCGAAGGAGATAGAAAGATGGGAAACGCTAAAGGAGCCCTTTCAACTAGAGGGGTACAAACCAAAGCAAAACTAAAAAAACTGCATGTAATTTTAAATGGTTTACATACTTAGAGATATAAAAATAATTATTTTAGTTTGTCTATTAATATAAATGTTTTTTTTTTTACTATTGTTTGTTTATGGAAATAAAAAGTTTATTATATTATTATTATATTATAAATTTTCAGTAAATATTGATTTTCGGACAGCAGCTTCCTGATAACAAATTAAAGTAATTAAAAAACTACGGGCGGCAACACGCCTCCCTGCGATGAAGATACAAGAATTGCTCGCTTAAACTACAATCGTATACCTATTCACAATTAAATTATAGTTCCAAGAGTAGTTCGGGCAATACCAATTATTTCGATTGATTCATCCGTTCATCCATGAAGGCAAGCACTCTAGGTTTCAAAATGGATGATCAATATCTTTGTTAAATTCGTAAATGGTTTTCAATTACTAAGAATTGCGTGAGTTGTTATAATATCTGGAATGTTTAATTTCGATAATTATCATCATCATTACAAAACAATTACGATGCCTCATTGATCTAATTGTCATAAACGCAGTTGATTTTCATAAAGTCCCGGGTTCGAAGCCCGGGTCAGGTCAAGATCAGTTATTTTTTCTAGGTTTTTTCTATCAAGAAGTTTGTATTACGTAATAAGTATTTATAAAAACCATAAATATTTTTTTCGGACAGGGTTTTGTTCTCATTTATAAAAGTTAATTAAATATCTTAAAATGTGTGTGTGTTTTAAAAATGCAGAAGTATAATGCTAATTTACATTGTACATTATACCATAATTGAAAAATCAATTAAAATAATTTAAACGTATAACACCGCATGTATCACTTATTTGTTTATCACGCATACATAGGCTGCACTAAAAGTATCGGGAATGGAATATTTCCACTGTTCCTGTCATATTAAAATCTTTTTAATTGAAAATTCCTTGGTTTTAAAAATCGAATACCATTTATCTATTTAAAAAAAGATTCTCGGTCTTCGGTCTCGGTCACAAGGTTTTGTCAAACTTGTGTAGTCGTTGAGAAAATGGAATTGACTCGAGAAAATTCAAGAGCAATGATTAATTATGACTTTCAAAGTGGTTTAACAAAAAACAGTGTGTTGACCGGATGATTTCTGCATTTGGTGATGAAGCCTCATCCAAAACCACAACTTATCGCTGGTTTGCTAAATTTCAACGTGGACGTGTCAAGCTCAGTGATGATCCCTGTCAAGGTTGTCCAAAAACTGCAGTCACCCAAGAAAACGTTGAAGCTGTGCGTAAGCTAATTGAGAAAGATCGACATGTGACATACCGCGAAATTCAGGCAACTTTAGACATTGGCATGAGTCAAATACAAATAATCTTGCATGAACAATTAGGTGTAATTAGCAAAAAGCGGCTCGCGTTACTTGGTGCGTCAGAACTCTCGAAAGATTCCACGCAGGATCCTCAAATGCTGTATACAACATTGTATCAGGTGACGAATTCTGGATGTACGCGTACGAACCCGAAACATAAAACCAGTCACGAGTTTGGGTGTTCGAAAATGAGTTCGTGAAAGAACAAAAATTGTTCTTTCATGGAGTGTTGCAAAAAAAATGGTGGCCACGTTTGTCACCAAAACTGGCCACGTTACGACGATGTTGAGGGACAAAGAACAGTTAATGCAGAATGGTATGCTAGCATTTGTTTGCCACAGGTCGTTTCTGAACTCCGTGAAGAGAACTGCAACCGCCGCATCATCCTCCATCACGACAATGCGAGTTCTCACACCGCACACAGAACAAAAGAGTTTTTAGAGCAAGAAAACATAGAATTATTAGACCATCCGCCGTACTGCCCCGACCTAAGCCCTAATGATTTCTATACTTTCCCTAAAATAAAGAATAAATTGCGTGGACAAAGATTTTCATCACCTGAAGAAGCTGTGGACGCCTACAAAACGGCCCAACTTCCGAATGGAATGGTTGCTCCAATGTTTGGTTCCATGGTATGGAAAACTGTGTCAAATTTCGCGGAGAATACTTCGAAAAGCAATAAATACATTTTTAAATAGTAATGTTGTGTCACTTCCTTGATTCCCGAAATTTTGACGCTCGTATTTAAAATATACAAAAATAAATTCCAATGTCATCATCCGAAGAACAAACGGTGAAATAAAACTCGCAGGTATACTCTTTTTTTTAAATATTTTTAAAAATTAACATGACATAGCTTAGTAAGCGGAGAGCGTTGGCCGCTCCCCGGGCTGCACACCTTGCCCGGCGGGAGATCTCCCCTTTTCCTTCTACCGGCCACATACAGAATACAAAATACGACAACAGATTCATCAGTAGCACTAGAGTAACCTATGGGTGTGTTCTCTGAAATTAAAAACAAGCGATTAATAATTGAAAGCTTATATAGGGAACCGGAGCAGTCCAGCCGACACAAGCTGCACCCGTTCAGAAGCATGACACATATGGTAGCCATCACTATCCTAGACCATAGAAAATCTATAAGCGCGCATGTTTGTTCTTTTTTTGTATGTTTGTTACCGTTACAACCTATAAAATTCCACTGCTGAACAAAGGCCTACCCCATATATTGTCTCATAGGGGGTTTATCTGCCATAGTCGCCACGCTTGACAAGCGCAGTTTTTTATTTTAGTCGTTATTAGGAAACAAATCAGAAGATAATTTGTTTCCCTCTGTCGCCTCTTATGACACCCACGGCATGTTATGGGGTAGTGGATATTCTTACACCGCCACTACACGGTTGACTACAATACATATTGATAACGAAGCAATAATTAAACGTGGTATTGCCAATCTCCTTACGAAGCGTGTCGATTATGGTAAAACATGGAGGCGTTGGTCTAACTGGAGAACCCTCGTGATTGGAATTTAACGATATAATGAATAAGAAGAAGAAGAAGAATGAACATCACGTTTAAGAACATCGAAATAAAATAACTGACGTTTAACCTGAATTGTAACAAAACCTATAACTTCGCAGCCTTTGTGGCGGCTTGTTACAAGTTTGCTTGTTAAGAATGGCTTTGAGTCATTTGATATGTTTCTTTGATACAAATCTTCACACGATACGTTTCCTCTCGTCGTTTATAAATTGGTGCATAGTTGGTCCATTGTTTATTTTTCGAAAATGTTGTGATAACAAATAAACACGTATTTTTCGTGATACAACCGAAAACAATATTATTATTTAATATTTATTACAGTTATTTATTAATGAAGTACGCAATGAAGTACACGTAGTTTTTATACGTGGAAGAGCCACGTTGCAACTATATTTGTAGTTGTAGCACGAATGTATTGGCTCAACAATGGACCACGCTTTCACAGAATATAGTAAATTGGTTTACGAAAAGTAAAAATTGATGAAAAAAAAATATATATATACTCATTCATTATTAAGGCCAACCGTTGTTAAAATTTCTCATACATATACCAGATAGCTAAAACATATGCAAAAGAAAATGTGTCGTTGATTAATACGAGGTAGAGCCATGGTTTATTGTGGTTGTAGCCCGAATGGGTGGGCTCGACGGGGAAAGGACCATGCTTTCACAAAACATGCTTTAATCCTGCTGTGTTTTATATGGTAAGTGTAAAAACATCGGAGACTCTTTTTACTGGAAGCGGGATATTCTTAGTCCTTTAGAGTTGTCAAGGCGTTTGCACTATGTTTCTTAATCGAGGATAGATGTAGATGTCAATGGGCAACAGCAACCACGTATTCTCAGGTAGATTGTGTGCTCGTTTTTCACACTTGATTTATGGCGGAATAGATAATATGGCGGACTTAATTTCAATGGGCGTTCCTGTGTCCTGTGTCCCAGTCAACCATTAGGCAAAGCAGAAATAAACATATTAGTGGCGGTGAAGCGTAAATAAATAAATGATTAAATGTTAAACATGTACATGAGCCTCTCCCGTTATAGAGAGCATTAATTTGTCTTAATCATCATGCTTGGTATTCAGATTGACGATTGCAGTACCAGACGTCTCGAAGGTAGATTCTTATAGTTACAATGGTGTTATTATTTTAAGCTATAGCGCTATAAAAGCATCAGCGTCACACGTTTCACACGTCAAGTGTTAATGTATCTTTGAATAAACATTATCTTCTGCGAAAGTGTGATTTGATTTACATAGTCAAATTTACATAATATGACAAGGCATGTACTCGTATTTGCATTCTGTTACGATCAAAGAAAATCTACAGAAAGACAAAACGTTGCTTGCTATACTATGATAAATTTTATACGAGTGGAAACATTATCAGTGATACTAATGATTTCTTTTTCCTTAAACTCTTCCGAGCCGTATGGGAGCTCGCATTATCGTGATGTAAGATGATGCGACGTTTTGGGTTATTTTTTCGAAGTTTGGCTATCATTTCTGGCAAACAATCCGTGATTTAACACTTAGCGGTAACCGTTCTGCGTTCCTGTAAATTAATTGTAGCAACATGACCCTTTTTCGAGACAAACGTAGCGACCATTTTCTTTGACACGCTGCGGGAACGAGCCACTTTCGTTGGTTTGACCTCGTCTTCAAAAATCCAAACTGTTAACTGATGTTTTCTTTCAGGTTTGTATGATTAATTCCACGATTCGTCACCTAAGACGATATTATAAACGGCATTTGACTTCCCTGCGTTGAAGCGTTGCAGAGTATTCCGGTACTGATAGCAGCCTTAATCTGCTCGTATGTCACATGACGGTCATCTAATATAATAGTTCGCACAGCTGCGATGTTTTCAGGCGTGACCGCTGTTCTTGGTCGACCTGCAGAAGAAACAGTGCTAAGCGACATACGACCGCGTCGAAACCCGGCATACTAGTGGTATATTGTCGTTTGACTCGGTGCTTCAACATCATAAATCGAAACAGGTTCTCTGAGACATTTCTCTTGAGATAAGCCGTGACGAAAATTGTGATAAATTATGGCACGGAAACATTCACGCGTGAGCTCAATTTCTGTAAACGACGTTTCAAATTTAAACCAACATAGTTTTTGTTTTTTAAAAAAAATGAAATGTTTGAATGTCATTAAGATTCTAAGAGGCCAGTATTCAAATTTTAAAAAAGGTTTTATTGTAACTCAATCCGAAATATTCTATTCGCGATCATTTCAGTGTGCCCTAGTATGCAACTACATATTATGTATACACATGGTGTTAAACTGAAATAAAATAACATAAAAAACTAAGTACACAAAAAATAAAAATACTCGTATATGTATGAAAAACAAAGCAAAATGAATTACACAAACGCCTCCACGTTAATAGGTAAATTCGTACATTGATATTTATTTAAGGCAAAAGAAATCTTAGCAACACTGATAATGTTTCCACTCGTATAAAATTTATCATAGTATAGCAAGCAACGTTTTGTCTTTCTGTAGATTTTCTTTGATCGTAACAGAATGCAAATACGAGTACATGCCTTGTCAGATTATGTAAATTTGATTATGTAAATCAAATCACACTTTCGCAGAAGATAATGTTTATTCAAAGATACATTAACACCTAACTTGTGAAACGTGTGACGCTGATGCTTTTATAGCGCCTTAGTAACTATAAGAATCTACCTTCGAGACGTCTCGTACTGCAATCGTTAATCTAAATACCAAGCATGAAAATTAAGACAAATTAGTACTCTCTATAACGGGAGAGGCTCATGTACATGTTTAACATTTAATCATCCATTTCTTTATGCTGCATCGCCACTAATATGTTTATTTCTGATTTGCCTAATCGTTGACTGGGACACCGAACACAGGGACGCCCATTGAAATTAAGTCCGCCATATTTTTTTATAGAATTAAGAGTGACAAACGAGCACACAATCCACCTGAGAATACTTGTTTGCTGTTGCCCATTGACTTCTACATCTATCCTCGATTAAGATACATAGTGCAAATGCCTTGTCATCTCTAAAGGACTAAGATAGTATGCCTCATTTCAAATAAAAAGGTTCTCCGATTTTTTACACTCACTTTATTGTTTCACAGCAGGATTAAAGCATGTTCTGTGAAAGCATGGTCCTCTTCCCGTCGAGCCCACCCATTCGAGCTACAACCACAATAAAGCATGGCTCTACCTCGTATTAATCAACGACACATTTTCTTTTGCATATGCTCTCTGGTGTATGTATGAGAAGTTTTTACAACGGCTGCCCTTAATAATGAATGAGTGAAAAAATTTTTTCATCAATTTTTACTTTTCGTAAACCAATTTAATATATTCTGTGAAAGCGTAGTCCATTGTCGATCCGACCCATTCGTGCTACAACTATAAATATAGTTGCAACTTGGCTCTTCCACGTATAAAAACTACGTGTACTTCATTGCGTACATCATTAATAAATAACTATAATAAAAATAACATAATAATATTGTTTTCGCTTGTATCACGAAAAACGCGTGTTTATTTGTTATCATAACATTTTCGAAAAATAAACAATAGACCAACTATGCAACAATTTATAAAGGACGAGAGGAAACGTATCGTGTGAAGATTTGTATCAAAGAAACATATCAAATGACTCAAAGCCATTCTTAACAAGCAAACTTGTAACAAGCCGCCACAAAGTTATAGGTTTTGTTACAATTCAAGTTAAACGTCAGTTATTTTATTTCGATGTTATTAAACGTAATGTGCATTCTTCTTCTTCTTGTTATTCCTCATCTCGTTAAATTCCAATCCCGAGGGTTCTCCAGTTAGACCAACTCCATGTTTTGCCATAATCGACACGCTTAGTAAGCATATCTATACAAATAAATAAATTTGAAGTGTCTGTTTGTAATGTCAAAATTACAGTTTTTTACTAAATGCATATGAATTACTTTCATACGGTACTTATAACTAAAATACAATTTTTAAAATTTTTGTCTGTCTTTCTATCTGTCTGTCTGTCTGTTTGTTCCGGTTAATTTCCGAAACAGCTGGGCCAATTTTGACGGGACTTTCACTGGCTGATAGCTGATTTCATGAGTAACTTAGGCTACTTTTATTGTAGAAAAAGAATTAGGGTTTCGCGCAAAAACATAAAAACCCGAACAGCTAGTTGGCAATACGACGTTTAATTATTGCTTCGTTATCAATATGTCTTGTAGTCAACCGTGTAGTGGCGGTGTAAGAATATCCACTACCCCATAACATGCCGTGGGTGTCATAAGAGGCGACAGAGGGAATCAAATCATCTCCTTTTTAGGGTTCCGTTGCCAAATGGCAAAAAACGGAACCCGTCATGTCTGTCTGTCTGTCTGTCCGTCCGTATGTCACAGCTACTTTTTTCCGAAACTTTAAGAACTATGCTGTTGAAACTTGGTAAGTAGATGTATTCTGTGAACCGCATTAAGATTTTCACACAAAAATAGAAAAAAAAAAACAATAAATTTTGGGGGTTCCCTATACTTGAACTGAAACTCAAAAAAAATTTTCATCAAACCCATACGTGTGGGGTATTTATGGATAGATCTTCAAAAATGATATTGAGGTTTCTTATATTATTTTTTTCTAAACTGAATAGTTTGCGCGAGAGACACTTCCAAAATTGTAGAAAGTATCCCCCCCCCCCATAACTTCTAAAATAAGAGAACGATAACCAAAAAAAAAATGATTTCATTACCATGTAAACTTCCACGGAAAATTGGTTTGGACGAGATCTAGTAAGTATTATTTTTAATAGGTCATAAAATGTAAATTATGTTACTTGCTGCTACGGAACCATTCATGGGCAAGTCCGACTCGCACTTGACCGCTTTTTGGTTCCCAATAATGACTAAATTAAAAAACTGCGCTTGTCAAGCGTGGTGACTGTGCCAAATAAGCCCCCTATGATACAATCCAAGGGGTAGGCCTATATTCAGCAGTGGAATTTAATAGGCTGTAACGGTAACAAACACACAAAAGAAGAATAAACAGTCTAATTAAGAACTTCCTCCATTTTTTGAAGTAGACTAAAAATAACAACATAATGCTGCTTTATTTTTCAGACCACCTCAAATCTTCTCTTCAAGTCTGTATTGATTTATAGAAAATTTCGTAACCTTGTCTATAAAATGTTTTAACAAATATAAACCTTCCCGGAAACATTCAGTGAAACGCTGTTTCAAATTTCATATAATATGTTGTGTCAGATACATGGTTGAGTAGTGAGTTCCCGTGACATTTTGAAATTGGTTTAATTAATTTATTAATTACAAGTAACGCTGCAGGTAACGGGACGGGAGATGCCTGTCAAGAATCAAGCGTGAAATCATATCATATGTCAATATATTAATTACTAGGAGAATAATTTATAGTTGTTGACTATTAACTAAAAGGAATACCTTATGTAATAAGCCATTTAAACACTTACCTTATCGGAATTGTTTAATTTAACAAGTGTTTACGTATTAATGGAGTATATTATATAAGGAGTGATTTACAGCACCCACACCACATTGCTCTGGGTCTGAGGTGCTTGATTTCCTGATGTCAGGATAACCCGGGCAAGCTTCAGATTTTAATTATTAGTTTGACGCAAAATGAGCTTGCCGAGTAACGTCTATAGAAAAAAAATTATGCATCAGTTAAATTCCAATCGATTTTGAAGGCTATTTTGTATGCACGGTAAATAATCTTTTGATAAATATAACTAAAAAGATATGTAGAATTCTCTGCGTTACATTTTTATTTTGAAGTAGTTCATATTTGACTTCACATTCATATAATGACTTTTAGTATGTAAATGTATATTCTAAGATTCTTCATTTCAGTCTATTTAGTTTAAGTCAACGAATTCTAAAAACTAGTTACAGAAATAAAAGTAGAAAATGTACAATGTATTGTTAATATGTAAAACAGAAGAAAATAAGCGAAAATTTTGCGTATAAAATTAGCTCAATCTCATTTCCGCTGAGGAAACTGACCTCGGAAAAAGTACCAATTATTTGATGTTTGTACCAGAAACATCGTTACAAATCGCGTTATATCTGTGTTAATGCAATATCCGACAACAAAAGTAGTTGAATGTTCTTTTTATTTTTAGGATTTTTGCAATGAGAAAAATGTTACATAGTACGAATATTTTATAGTAGTCGTATCAATTGAAAAATGAAGTTATGTATTCTCTAACAATATTAACGACACAGAGTTGTTAGTACAATAATACCTTAGTATTAAATCTTTCAAAATTTACATTAAATATTACTATACCGAACCTAAGCCACTAATGGAAATACAAATGTGTTTCAAACAATACAAAAAGCAATTTATTATTTAATCTTAACAAGTGGCAGAGTGGACAAGGGACGCTCTAATAATTAATTTTATTGACAAAATTAGCGATATATCATAGACGGGTCAAATTGAGGGTACCATTATCTGACTAGCATGTAATACGCAGACATATGGTGTGATGGGTGTGATAAGCGGGAAAGGTGTGAAAGATCGTGTCATATAGGCTCTACGTGGTAGAGCCATGCTGCAGCTATATTAATAGTATAGTTGTAGCACGAATGGGTTGGCTCTACAGGGGAAGAACCACGCTCTCACAGAATACCAGCGTAAAATAGCAACTTAATGCTGCTGTGTTTCGTATGGTGAGTGTAGAGAACCGGAGACCCTTTTTGCTGGAAAAGAGGCATTCTATCTTAGTCCTCAAGGCTGACAACGCATCTGCATTTTGATTCGCAAACGAGGATACATGTGGATGTCTATGGGCCACAGCGACCACTTGCCATCGGGTGGACTGTTCGCACGTTTGTCACCCTCATTCTATAAAAAAAAAATATAGAAGTCCATAGTTCTCGCAGCCAACTTCAGGCTACAGATGCGTTTTCATCTCTGAGTTACCGTTACCGTTACAGCCTATTAAAGTTTACTGCTGAACAGTGGCCTCTCCCATAGATTGCCTCATAGAGGGAATATTTGCCATAGTAGCCACGCTTGGCAAGCGGGTTGGCAATCACAGTTTTTTATTCTTAGTCGTTATTAGGAAGACGCTGCTGCCCATCTCCTGATTTGTTTCACTCTGTCGCCCCTAACGACACCCACGGGCTGATATGGGGGTAGTGGATATTCTTTAAGCGCTACTTCACGATAACATCTTTGAGTACTAAAATGAAATACCTTACAGCATGTTATTATACTGGCTCCCTTTACTCTTCAGGTCGGAACACAGCAGTCCAAACACTTTTATTTGGCGGCGGAAATTAATACGAGCGTGATATCTACCCAGAAGGACTCCTAGATAGAAAAAAGCGCTACAACTTTGAGACTAATAACCACCTAATATGATAATCAAATTATGGCCGAAGCTTTTCTAACGATTTCTCTCCAAAGGGATCTCAATTTTCAAACTGGTAGTATATATTGCCTTTTGGTGTTCACAGCTTAAGATTTAATGATCACAGCGAACTTTAACGATTTTATCCTTCCGCGCAATCACAACGGCCATCTTCGCGTCAACGGCTACAGTCTCTTACAATTTTGGAAACTAAGAATGTTAATCAAACCATTATCTAAAAAGGACTATTCATTAATTTTAAATACACGAGCCTTGTAACTTTCATGTGGCATCAAATAAATTAAGTTGGATAAACAATGCTCTCAGAAAATGCTAGCATAAAAATAAACATTTTATAAAAGTAAAATTTGAATTCAAAGAACTAAAACAAATCGTATAATTTCGATAAAATATCTTCTGATGTCAGTGCGAAGACATTTAAACAAAACATTGTAAATACCAGCGTCAAACTTTGTTCGATTCCTTTTCGCCATTCTGCTATAGAACGGATAATTTGATAAAAAATAGTTCATAAAAATGATTATCACCCAATAATCATTACTGTTGTCCATAAAACTCTCTTATTTATAGATGCACGGTAGTGTGGTGGCTTTTAATATATTATATTTATTATATGGTATCAGCTAAGCCCGGAAGAATAAGTGCGATACACTGGGAGCGTATATTTACACGAGCTATTTCGAGCGACTTTTGAATCTCACAGAACTCTAACACTATTAAAACTACACATTTATAATATGGCATATCTAATGACCCTGTGAATACCTAGGCTGATATAGTTTTTGAGTTCTTGAGGCCACTTCTAGATTACTTAGAAACTTGAAATTTGGCATCAAGGTAGTAGTTCCAAGAACGTTGTACATTACTATGGATTGTATGATTTAAGCAACTGCTACATAGTAGCGCTGATGGCGCCTGGTCAGATCCAAACTTTTTTAACCAATAACCTCAATGAAATCTGACTTATTTTTACAGGACACAGACACAAAATATCCACACAAACTTGCTGTATATTCCTGATGGAATAGCTAGTGCCTTTTGGATCCGGCTGATAGTGTAAAGAGCTTAAATAAAAGGTTAATTCAAATTAAAAAATCTTAACATTTTTCTCCATCAACCTTATTAAATAGCTTTGTCTAAAATATAATATTTTATTCCTTTATGTATCTGAACATTTCACGTACAAAATAATTTTATTGCTGTGTCTTCCATTCAGCCATGTGGAAAAGCAAAAAATAAGGTTGTGTTGCAGAAAAGTTACGCGATAAATTGAAAAATACGAAAGAAAATTTCATTTTACATTTATAATTCATAATGGGGATTTTCGCAGTAGAAACAGAGTAACAGTCACATCCCAACAAAAGAGCATGCTGGCAATGGCTATGCAATGCAGCTAGAAGAACTGATAACTCATGAGGAAAAAAAAATCATTTTCATGGTGGCCTCACTAAGCGAAGTGTAGGGAGGCCTCCAGCTCGATGGAGTGACAACCTGGTAAGACATGCCGGAAGTCGATGAATGCTGGAGCTTCAGATCGTGGTTTGTGACATTCTAAGCGGCAGTGACGTGTGTATGGCTGTAATAATAACGACGATGATACATTTAGGTGTTGGGTTCGCTTGAAAAGGAAGATCTACGATGTAACAACTTAAAAATTTATCGTCTCAGTTTTTGCTCAAAGTTTTATCTCAAACCTTAAGAAGTTAAAAATGTATAAAAATTCTGAAAGTATTTCACTTAATTAAATTTACTCCTCCTCATAACTTAACCAAAGTGAAAAAGTTTTATTTTAAAACTTGAGTCATTAATTTTTGCAATATTTTTGCATATTAAATAAATTTGTCCTAGTATGTAATGAATTGGAATAAGTATGACAATTTTTTCCTCAATTATAAGCCAAGAGTGCTGTAACTTGTCTCCCCTATACACTGCAAATGCTGCGAAATAATTTATAACTTGTCACGTTTGTCATTCAACAAGAACCTTAGCTGCGAACAACCACATACATACATACATACATATTACACACCCATTGACTAAATGAAATGGCCACCTCGGGCTAGTCCTTTGCTTTAAGCTAGCCATTTTTCATAGCTATACCCACCATGCAAATAGGCCGCGGGTCTTTTGGCCCCTATGATAAAGAAAAAAACCGATGAGGATTGGGGGTATGACGAAAGCCGTAGCAGCCAGAATTGCAAAATTTTGGCCATCAAGATCGTAAATAGCCGATATCAAGTTTTAGCTATGTTAAGCGTTTTACGCATCCGGTAACACTTATTTGTTTAGTTAAAAAAGAGTAAAAATTTAAAATATATAAAGAGAGAGATAATATCATAAAATTATCACATTTAATAGATTTCATATAAAAGAATTTGGTAGTAAAATAAATGAAAGTATATTTCGAAATTTGGTCTTACCCCTTCGTACTTTTGCTTAATGGGTGGAAAACTTAATGGAAATATCAATACGTGAGGGGTTCGTACCGTCGCATGATTGGCTATTATGCAAATTACACTCGAAACCACTCATTGCTCGATCTATGTATATTCATATAAATATCAGTATTACTTACTGAAAACATATGTACAAAATATTGATTTCTCAAAAATATGACTCAGTTTTACAAACAGATTTCGATTCTCTAAACAGATTGAAATCTAAGTGCAACGAAACCCACGACTTGCTAACATTTCCGAGGTGACAGGTATTATTATATATGTGACAAGGTATGTATATCATGGTAGACATAGTAACCCACAGGTTACGAGTAAATAAATAGAAAAATCTGTGTTCAAAGAAAACTTTTTATTCCGTAAAAATCTTACGTGCAATTTATAAATTAAAATTTTCATTTTCAATCACAACTATACTTATATATACAAATTAAAAAGAAAAACTATGAAAGGATAAAAACTATTTTATGGATGTTTTGATACTAATTTATTATGCAATATAGATTATGTTTAAAAAAATCCTGTATTTTTTTCGCGTTAAATAAACGGTAAATATGAATAAAAAAATTTAAATGCTTTTATCCATTGAACTGTATTCATTTTGAAACTAAATCGTAAGCAATAGAGGCGAACAGTAAAATTGTAATGTATCTACTACATTCTTACCATCATGATGTGTTTGATCCTCGAATTTCTATTGGCCAATATTCAAATTCGAATCCAACAAGGTAAGGCGTGTGAAGCGAAAATTTATACTAGGGCTAATATTGCCTGGGGGCTTATAACCTCATAACGTTTTCCTTAACATGACAGCGGAGAATTTAACAACATGGATGGTTTGCAATATTAACTTTTATGTAGGCTAATATTATTTAATAAAACAAATATAAAATAATTCTTTTATTAATTTATTATATAATAATAACAAAACAAATCTCCTCCTTGCCCATAAACCTGAGAGGAGAGCTGTGTCCAGCTGTGGGACATATTTACTTTAACGTATCGCAGGTATAATTAATCACCCCGAGGCCAAGATATGGGAACTCAGAGGTAACAAAAAAATATGTCACTCTGCTCCGTTACGAACAGATACACTGTTCACGGCATGACTGAGAAATTAAAAATGTCTCTAAAGTCTTGATCTCTTTATTAATTCTACATTTTATAAAGCGTGAATAGACGTAAATTTTAATAATAATTTTATCTTGGAATTGCTGACAAGTTTATCTATTTATGTTCTATGGTCTCCAACATAATTACGCTGAATTGACATATGAATATCAAGCGATTTCGCAGATTTACGGAAGCATATTACACGAGAGAGCACACAGTCCACCTTATGGTAATTGGATGCTAGATCACAGGTAGTATCATATATACACGTACCTATCCTCGATTAAGAATCAAAACGCAAATTCGTTGACAACCCTGAGGAATCGATTAGGTCAGCGGTTCTCGATATTCAATATATGAAACATAGTAGCATTATGATGTTTTTTCACAGTGGTATTTTGTGCGAGCGTGCTTGTTCTCTGGCCTCGTCGACTATTAACTGCATTTACTCCTGCCACGACAATTAACAGGTATTATCGTGCATGTATATATGTTGAGAAATAAAATGGGTTAAGTATAACAATGTGAAATATTATACAACTTATAATACAAGCCGTCCCGGCTTCACCTGGGTAGGATTATCCAATCTCGAGGTATTTAGATTTCACATAGTAGACCATTTATTTTAATAATTTTTCGATTTCTCAAAAACCAATCCAAAATTTTCGAATAAAATATAGCACAGCCAATTTTTATTTGGAAATGGATATTCTTATCAAATAACCCCGTCAGTTCAATAAAACGCAGTTATTTCGATATTACAGGCAAACACTTTAACTTTATTTATATTTATAGATAATAATAATATCAGGGTTAAGAAAAACTTAAACAACACACTTTGCTGTAGATCTCTGATGATCATTGTAAAATTACTAGACCATAGCCAAGAAATTATTGTACAGAATATTCTCACCTGTCCGTAATATATGTCAACATAATTTTAAATTCATTACATTCATACATGTATAGTTAATAAATATTAGGTTAATGTAAAGAGTGTTAAAAGATCCATCTTTCGATTTTAGAACGCATAATAAAAAACCAACGTATGTAAGCGTTAACATAAATGCGTATGTGAATAGGCACTAAATAACGCTTTGATATACGAACGTTAAAGGCATTTAGCATATATTATGAATAAGTAGTCCTATGTGTTCCAAATGGAAATTTTCAAAACGATTTTCATTGTTGTTGTGGGTATGATGGTGACGTAAGAGCCATTCGCGTCGTGGCTGACGTCACTCAGCTTTGCATAGCAATGGAATTTTGAATTTTGTGTGTTAATGCTTTCGTAATTGCATAAATAAACTATGTTTAGTTCCGTACCACAGTAATATTTTAAATGTGTGTAAATTAATGTAAAAAAGAAAACCACAGGCAGTCCCACTGCTGGGGATTGGTATCCTTTCACTATTGAGAGGATTATCGAGTAATTTATCTTATCACGTCCTTGAATTTTTTTTATAGAATAAGGGTGACAAACGAGCACACAGTCCACCTGATGGTAAGTGGTTGCTGTGGCCCATAGACATCTATATCTATCTTCGATAACGAATCAAAATGCAGATGCGTTGTCACCCGTGAGGACTAAGATGGAATTTCAAGTAAAAACAGGTCTCCGGTTCTCTACACTCACCATACGAAACACGTCAAACTAAATGCTGTCATTTTAACCTAATATTCTGTGAGAGCGTGGTCCTTACCCGGTCGAGCCGACCCATTCGTGCTACAACTATACTACTAATATAGCTGCAGCATCGCCTACCACGTAAAAATAATAGCTTGACAAATCTCATGTTTCGATTATCCTTCAGCTAATAATGTTTTCCTTTACCACCGAACACTTGGTAATTGCCAGTTAAAATTGCTATTAATGATTTCATTAGTGTCATGATCTGACCTGGGTTGCTTATGTACGTTGTGTAACAACAATTAAACCATACTTTATTATTTTACTAGTGTCCTCTTTTGTATTTTTATTTTACTTTTTACACAGCAACACTGGATGTGTGGCATTTCCGTTCTTGTAACCTTTCGTAACCATGTTCATTATGATATGCTTAAAGTGAAATAAAGTGACTTTTCTTATTCTGCCCTTTCATTATTTTAATAACTACCACAAGCTTAAACGGTATATATGTATATGACATATATTAACCACCTCTTTGGTCTAGTAGTAGTAAACACAATTATGATCACGAGGTTCCAGGTTCGATTCCTGGTCAAATTCTCAGTAGCAGCCAGAAATTAGTCAGTTCATTGTGTTATACTCCCTTAACTCAGAAATCATGTAAAGCCGTTGGTCCTTCGCCTAATCTCTGTCTGGTCGTGTCAGATTACTGTCATATATCTAAATTAGCTAGCAAAGTGAGTTCTGCAACATATGCTGTAAAAAAGATGATGAATGTAAGAATATTGCTATGTAGTAACCTTTGTTTTGCAGAAGAGAGTCATAAGAGCAACTTATAACCTAGGTTCGAAGGAAGCCCTTAGACAAAAATTTAAAGAAATAAACACACATATTAAGTTTGGTCTCTCATATTAAAGACCACTGAATATAGGTATGTGCACAAAAACAAAATAGTTTTATTAAAAAAATAATGATGTACACTCTGCAAATACCAGGAACAAGCACAAGTTAGTTATATATGCTCGACTCCAAAGAGTTAGTCATTCCTTCATGCGGCACTGTATACGCTTTTACAACAAAGTCCCAGAAAATGTACAGACCTTATCTATCAAAATGTTTATGATTTTTATTAAGTAATTATTGTTTATTAAGGGTTCTTATACTACTAAATAGAACATGATTGATAATAACCCCTAGGAATGGGGTGATATCTGCCATGCTGTTTCTAAATGTTTTTATAACGATTGTATAAAATATTATAATGTAGCTTATGCTTTTAAAAAAGTCCACGTCAGAGGTTTTTTCAGAAGCACTGGTAAAAGCAAAATACTTCTTTATATAAGAATTACATGTAATCTATATATATTAAGTAACAATGATTTTCTTCTATTCTAATTAATTTGACTAGTTGGTACTCCTTTTCAACTGGGTATCTCCCTCTTACTAATAATTAGGCATTCTATATCTCTATTGTTCGTTGTCACAACGCGTTTG
This sequence comes from Parnassius mnemosyne, assembly GCA_963668995.1. Taxonomy (NCBI): domain Eukaryota; kingdom Metazoa; phylum Arthropoda; class Insecta; order Lepidoptera; family Papilionidae; genus Parnassius; species Parnassius mnemosyne. The sequence goes on from CAVLGL010000024.1 coordinate 10,416,726, forward strand.
TATTTAGATTTTTAATCGGGAATTAGATTATTTTCAAGTTGTTAATACAGGTATTTTATGTGTTTATTACTCCTACTTAAAATTGACTATATTTAATTATGAATGTTTTTAATAATAACTGGTAAAAAATCTATTATATTAACAAAAAAGTACAGTGAAAATTGATCATGTGCTGTTGATATTTGTATATAGTTACTACGTGGGCTTGTGGGAGGAGATTGAATAATATGGCTACTACGCCAAATGTTCTAGGTTTAAATCGCAGCTTGGGTTAACATTCGCTTGCGTTTTATGTGTAGCTGTGAATGCAGGGTATGACATCTTTCATATAGTTAAATATTATATCACAATCAGCAAGATTTACATCATTTACTTCTTCACTCTACTTTCTACCATTTATTTTATCGTGAGGAAATACTCATAGATACCTCACGCCGCGGGGTCAACGGAAAGGTTATATCGGATAGCTGCCGGCTTAAGCCCCGCGGTGGTCACCATCAGTGTATATGAGAAATGCCAAAATTTTCGTTCGAAACGCGACCGGAATGAGCTCTTAAATCACTTTGACTGACCGACGCATGAGCAGCACTTATTATATATATCTAGAAGCCTTGCAGAGGAACACCACCATTAAGGAGAGAGCCGTGACGAACGCGTTGGCAAATTCATCTCTAAGTGGGATCTCTCCTATCCCACTCAGCAGCCTCCTTCTGAATCATTAGGGATTTAAAGAAGGCGTCTACGGTCCTCGCATTGCTGACACCACTGCTGACAGAGAGATGCTCCGATCTAAAACGCTTTTCACAGAGACGAGTGCGTCACGTTGTAAATGCCTTTATTATTGCGTACACTTTTTTGTGTTATCAGCTCTTGGAATCTCCCTTTGACTTGACTTTATCATCTCGCTTGGCAGACGGATTCAAGATTACAATACCAGACGGCTCTCAGCTCTGCCACCGCTGCCCCTCGCCGTTCTACCTATTTAGATGCTTTCACTGCTATTTTTTTCAGAGAGCATAATATTTTTCTGACATTTTCTTGTAACTTTTACGATACCCATGTTACGAAATTGGATGATGGACTCTCCGACACCGACTTAAATTCCCTACGCAACTTATAAGTTCGTGGTCAAAATTCTTAAAAAAATACATTCTAATTTATAATATAATAAATATAAATAACATTATAATTATAAAATATCCCGATATTATTATTGTATCCCCGGCGCTACAATATTTTTTTTACTTACCACTTATATTTCATTATGTTAGAACAGTTACGGAAAATTTAGTACTCGTATCAACCTAAACTTAAAATAATGGAGTCTGATACCGCACCTCTAAAACAAAAGTTTGTACGCGAAATTCAAGAAAATATTGGATTTTGAAGCTAAGTTAGAACAACAACGAACAAGATAATCGCGAAATTTATTGTCAACTTCATTGTTTATAAGTCACTAACTTACAGGAAAAATAAACTTACAACTAAAATGAATGCCAGGTAATAATCGAAAAATACAACAATACTAGCGGGCCTGGCAGACGTTGTGCTGTGCTTCTTGGTAGTGGCGCGATGAGTTTTATTGACTTATCAAAAATGATCTTATTTGTTGATTTCTATTATTCACTTACATACTATTTTTAAACAGCGACAATCGAGCTACCAGTCCACTACAGCTGCTACAACGTCTCATGAACATTAATTTTTGCATCGCAATCCACGATAAGCTGATGCGTAGTCACCCTTAAAACGACGCTAATATGATTCACCTCCTGCCTTTTATATGGTAATGATAACGATGAAACTTACCAGTTCTTGTAAATTAATATCTTTCTCATACATATTTCTGCCGCTAAGCAGAAGTGAATTCTACGCTACAGTAGGTACACATTGTCAACTTTAATATACTGTAGTTGATGCACATGGTACATAGGACAATACAGCAGATTATATATATATATATATATATATATATATATATATATATATACAACACTTTTGCTTGGTGGCAGAAATAACTTAAATAATGGTACCTAGCTCAGATGAACTGGAAAGTCTTCATCATCATCATGTCTTCGTAAAAGTCTACTGATGGATATGAGTGTTTTCAGAGAGGATATTCCTTAATCGTTACGTTTTTCTGACGGATTGGTTTATTGCACGCAGTACCAGACATCTCTCACCTTTGACGCTGCTCACCTTCACTGGTCTGTTAAGTACATTTGAAATACGTTTATGTCTGACATAAACAGGATAGTTAGACAGTCATCAATCGAAAGAACAAAGATCGGTACCTTTATTTTAAGTATTTTAGACTTAATATAATTTGATATTTAATTTGGAATTAATGTCTAAATTTAGGTACTAAACTTTATTGTAAATAATTATATTATTTAATTATTTTGTGCAAGCTGTGTCTACACATACATTAGAATACAATTTTAGAAATGTTTGTTTTATAATACCTGTGTGCATGTTGTAGTAGTTTTGTTTAGTTTTGTAGATCAAATAAATAGAAGAAATATTTAGTATTTTAATAATTCATTATTTTATAAATTTTTTAGAGTTGATCGTCACAGATAACTAACTCAACATATCTTCTAATATTGCAGGTCAAAATAAAAATAAATTTAATACAAATATTTAAGAAGTATAATGTTTTGAGAATGATTAATAAAGACAATTTTCACTCAGTCTGCATGAAATTAATCTAAGCAAGCTTTCGTTGCTATGGCTTTACGTAAGACCCCGTGTCCTTCCAAAAGTAAATTATAAAATCCTTAAATTATTAAGGCATGAAATTTATATTAAAGATTGTGTTTGATTGAATTAAATCCATTTTTCATTTGGATTACGACGTGATACAAATCTATTAATAATTCACTTTATCGAAATGAATGAACGGAGATAGATGCCTATCAAAAAGGTAGCATGATTTGATATCGACAGATTAAATTATATTGGTTTTTATCTTTACACATAATAATATTGAAATAACTGCCTTTCATCGAGCTGAGGGGGCTTTCCCATTTTAATTTTTTTACACATATAGCGATTGCCAGTAAGAGAACGATTCTTATAGAACAGTTGTTGGTTCTTCAAGTTCTGTGGCCGTGGTAGGGAAAAGGGGAGAGCGCTCCAAGTGATAGTCTAGTTTCTGTTAGCCTATTTGGCTCTTACAGCTTTATCGAACTCAGAGCTATAAAGGAGGGGGGGGGGTTGAGATTATTCATTCATTCATTCGGTAGTAAGATTCTACTGCCCATCTTCAGATTATTTTTCTTATAGTTGACAAGCGACCACACAGTCCACCTGATGGTAAGTGGTTGCCCATAGACATCTACATCTATCCTTAATAAAGAAACAAAATGCAGATCCATTGTCAGCCGTGAGGACTAAGATAGAATGCCTCTTTTCCAGCAAAAAGGGTCTCCGGTTCTCTACACTCACCCTACGAAACACAGCAGCATTAAACCGCTATGTTACGCTGTTATTCTGTGATAGCGTGTTCCTTATCTTGTCGAAACGACTCATATATGCTACAACTATAATATAGCTGCAGCAAGGCTCTACCATATAGAGAACATCTATTCGTATGCTTGTCATTTCTGTTACAGGAGTGACAGCCCATTGCCAATTCAGTTTGAATATGGAAGGCTTTGTCGGTGACCTTGGCCCTTTGACGGCTTTAAAGAAGATGAATTAGAAGAAGAAATATAATTTTAACCCACTAAAAGTCTATTAAACTGGAATCTCGTATAGCCGCATACGACTATCATTCTCTTCCAACCTGCGGCGTCCGCTTTCACCTTCTCACTGTTTATATCATCTGATATTTTTACTCCATCTAGCACAGGTAGCATGTATAATAGTTGTTGGTTCTTCATAGTAAGTACATACTCGTATATAGTCATTTTGATTAATATATAGGAGGATATATGCCAGTAACTCTGTAACAGTATTCTGCATGCGATGCAAAATTAAATGTATTTTCGTAATTCCCCATTTTTACTACTATAGCTTACTATATCTAGCACAGATAGCATATATAATAGTTATTGGTTCTTTATAGTAAGTCTCGTATATAGTAATTTGATTAATATATAGGAGAACACTATTCCAGTATCTTTGCAATTCCTCATTATCCATTTGTTATTCTGGAAAATGAATAATAACACAATTTTAGTTGCGAAACTCATATACATAGCTTTTAAAATATCCTGACTATCGGTACTTACTGTCCTAGTTGGCAAATAAAACACATAAATAGTGTAACTTCCTGTGCCAGGAGTAGCAGCATAACTTATTATATCTTGTCGCCTGTGCTATAAACAGTGCATACGTATGCACTTGCCTTTATTTATAAGTTTATCATGTAATTCTATTCTTAAAGGATTTAAATCCGTAAAGGTTTCATATTTCTTTATTTAGGCTTTATTATTTTAAGTTTTATTAAAACCGAACCTAATATTTTTTGACATTATCTCCCGGAAAACTTCAAGTGCGGAACCACTACCCCCTATTTGTGTTAGCTTTAAGCGTTGTCTCCTTGATTGTATTGTTAGCCTTAATTTTTTTAAGTCTATAGTAGTGTCGTTAACACTTCTAATGCGAACTTCAACCACTGGGAAGGTTAGTGGACTAAGCTAACATGACAGTAGTCGAATGACGGATATGAACCCAAGAATTTGAGTTTCACGGTTCGTATCGTATAATTTTATTTGTTTATAATGTATATTTTATAGGTTTGTTAGCCTTTTCTACATATCAAAATTTGCATTTTTTGCAGATGGGCAAAATTAGTCACGTTTCGGAGTGGCCCATCCGGAACTAAAAGGCTCGGTAGGCCTAAAGTAAAGTGGAGCGACGACATCGTGAAATATGATAGTATAGAAGAGGCGAAGGAGATAGAAAGATGGGAAACGCTAAAGGAGCCCTTTCAACTAGAGGGGTACAAACCAAAGCAAAACTAAAAAAAAACTGCATGTAATTTTAAATGGTTTACATACTTAGTGATATTAAAATAATTATTTTAGTTTGTATATTAATATAAATGGTTTTTTTTTACTATTATCTGTTTATGGAAATAAAAAGTTTATTGTATTATTATTATATTAATTAAAGTTTTCAGTAAATATTGATTTTCGGACAGCAGCTTCCTGATTACAAATTAAAGTAATTTAAAAAAGCTACGGGCGGCAACACGCCTCCCTGCGATGAATATACAAGATTTGCTCGCTTAAACTACAATCGTATACCTATCCACAATTAAATTATAGTTCCAAGAGTAGTTCGGGCAATACCAATTATTTCGATTGATTCATCCGTTCATCCATGAAGGCAAGCACTCTAGGTTTCAAAATGGATGGTCAATGTCTTTGTTAAATTCGTAAATGGTTTTCAAATACAAAGAATTGCGTGAGTTGTTATATTATCTGGAATGTTTAATTTCGATAATTATCATCAGCCTTACAAAAAAATTAAGATGCCTCGTAGATCTAGTTGTCATAAACGCGGTTGATGTTCATGAAGTCCCGGGTTCGAAGCCTGGGTCGGGTCTAGTTCATTTATTTTTTTCTAGGTTTTTCTATCAAGAAATTCTCAGAAGTGATCAGGAGTTAGGAAGGTGGCGGTGTTTCACTCCCGTGCCTCGGAAAGCAAGTAAATAAATTGTATAGTATTACAGATTAAGTTGTATAGAATAAGGGTGACAAACGAGCACACATTCCGCCTGAATCCACCTGTGGCCCATATACATCTACATCTATCGTCGATTAAGAATCAAAATGCAGTATATATTCTATAATTTATATACAATTCAATACGACCTTAGAGAGATCAGATCCTGCGCCTGATCTTTCTCCTGTCGTATCGATCTATGAGAGTGAGGGGAATCGAGAGTGCCCGTGTGCTTGCGCAACTCGAGAACTATAATCCTGTCCTGCGCAGAAGGCTTGTTCCTACTGGGACCGGCCGCCGAGACCGAAATTCGGTCTGGAGGACATTATTATTACATCATCACTGTTGAACATGAAGCTCCCCCAAGGAATGCCGCAAAACACTGTCCACTGTGCCACGTGCATCCATCGATTGCTTGCACTGTTAGCACGTTGTCACTTTATCTAGTACTACTTACCATAAGAGTATATAATTTTAGATCGAAGAGTGAGAAAGAAAACGCATCCGTAATTCGTGTATATTTGGTCGGAGATATCTATGAAGCCAGTACAATTTACCGTTAGCCTAACTGTTAGGAATTTTTTTTGAAATTGGCGATATCAAATATCGCCAGTCTCAAAAATACCAAGAAACTGTTATTATTTCATATCAAATATCGCCAGTGTCAATAATACCAAGAAACTGTTACTATTTGATATCAAATATCGCCAGTGTCAAAAAATACCAAGAATTGGTTATTATTGATTGAAGATTCGATAGCGTTACGCAAAACTGTGACGTTGCGGGCTGCGAGTTTGAATCTCGTATAGTTTGGGTTTCGTAATAAGTATTTATAAAAACCATAAATAATTTTTTCGGACAGGGTATTGTTCTCATTTATAAAAGTTAATTAAATATCTTAAAATGTGTGTAAGTTTTAAAAATGCAGAAGTATAATGCTAATTTACATTGTACATTATACCATAATTGAAAATTAATTAAAATAATTTAAACGTATAACACCGTATTTGTCACTTATTTGTTTATCACGCATACATAGGCTGCACTAAAAGTATCGGGAATGGAATATTTCCACTGTTCCTGTCATATTAAAATCTTTTTAATTGAAAATTCTTTGGTTTTAAAAATCGAATACCATTTATTCATTTAAAAAAGATTCTCGGTCTTGTCACAAGGTTTTGTCAAACTTGTTTAGTCGTTGAGAAAATGGAATTGACTCGAGAAAATTCAAGAGCGATGATTTATCAAGAGCGATGATTATATATTATAGAAAAGCAATAAATACATTTTTAAATAGTATTGTTGTGTCACTTCCTTGATTCCCGAAATTTTCACGCTCGTATTTAGAATATACAAAAAGAAATTCCAATGTGGTTCCTCATCCGAAGAACAAACGGTGAAATAAACCTCGCAGGTATACTCTTTTTTGAAATATTTTTAAAAATTAACATTACATAGCTTAGTAAATACACTGCAAGGTGTGATGCCGGGCAAGGTGTGCTGCCCGGAGAGCGTTGTCCGCTCCCCGGGCAGCACAGCTTGCCCGGCGGGAGATCTCCCCTTTTCTTTCTACCGGCCACATTTTTTTTATACGTGGTAGAGCCATGCTGCAGCTATTTATGGTTGTAGTACGAATGGGTCGGCTCGACCGGGGAAGGACCACGCTCTCACAGAATACCAGCGTAAAATACTGTTGTGTTTCGTATGGTGCGTGCCGGAGACCCTTTTTACTGGAAACGAGGCATTCCATCTTAGTCCTCACGGGTGACAACGCATTTGCATTTTGATTCGTAATCGAAGATAGATGTAGATGTCTATGGGCCACAGAAACCACTTACCATCAGGTGGACTGTGTGCTCGTTTGTCACCCTTATCCTATAAAAAAAAACATACAGAATACAAAATACGACAACAGATTCATCGGTAATACTAGAGTAACCCATGGGTGTGTTCTCTGAAATTAAAAACAAGCGATTAATAATTGAAAGCTTATATAGGGAACCGGAGCAGTCCAGCCGACACAAGCTGAACCCGTTCAGAAGCATGACACATATGGTAGCCATCGCTCTCCTAGACCATAGAAAATCTTTAAGCGCGCATGTTTCTTCTTTTTTTGTATGTTTGTTACCGTTACAACCTATTAAATTTCACTGCTGAACAAAGGCCTACCCCATGAATTGTCTCATAGGGGGTTTATCTGCCATAGTCGCCACGCTTGACAAGTGCAGATTTTTATTTTAGTCGTTATTAGGTGTTTCCTAATCAGAAGATAATTTGTGTCCCTCTGTCGTCTCTTATGACACCCACGGGATGACATGGGGTAGTGGATATTCTTACACCGCCACTACACGGTTGACTACAATACATATTGATAATGAAGCAATAATTAAACATGGTATTGCCAATCTCCTTACTAAGCGTGTCGATTATGGCAAAACATGGAGTTGGATCAACTGGAGAACCCTCGGGATTGGAATTTAACGAGATGATGAATAACAAGAAGAAGAAGAATGAACATTACGTTTAAGAACATCGAAATAAAATAACTGACGTTTAACTTGAATTGTAACAAAACCTATAACTTCGCAGCCTTTGTGGCGGCTTGTTACAAGTTTGCTTGTTAAGAATGGCTTTGAGTCATTTGATATGTTTCTTTGATACAAATCTTCACACGATACGTTTCCTCTCGTCCTTTATTTTTCGAAAATGTTGTGATAACAAATAAACACGCGTTTTTCGTGATACAAGCGACAACAATATTATTATTTAATTTTTATTATAGTTATTTATTAATGAAGTACACAATAAAGTACACGTAGTTTTTATAGGTGGAAGAGCCACGTTGCAACTATATTTATAATTGTAGCACGAATGTATTGGCTCAACAATGGACTACGCTTTCACAGAATATATTAAATTGGTTTACGAAAAGTAAAAATTGATGAAAAATATTATCACTCATTCATTATTAAGGGCAGCCGTTTTTAAAACTTCTCATACATACACCAGAGAGCTTAAACAATGTAAAAGAAAATGTGTCGTTGATTAATACGAGGTAGAGCCATATTTATTGTGGTTGTAGCCCGAATGGGCGGGCTCGACGGGGAAAGGACCATGCTTTCACAAAACATGCTTTACTCCTGCTGTGTTTAATATGGTGAGTGTAAAAAATCGGAGACTCGTTTTACTGGAAACGGGACATTCTATCTTAGTCCTTTAGAGTTGTCAAGGCGTTTGCAGTGTGTTTCTTAATTGAGGATAGATGTAGATATCAATGGGCAACAGCAACCACGTATTCTCAGGTGGATTGTGTGCTCGTTTTTGACACTCGATTTATGGCGGAATAGATAATATGGCGGACTTAAGGTCAATGGGCGTTCCTGTGTCCTGTGTCCCAGTTAACCATTAGGCAAAGCAGAAATAAACATATTAGTGGTGGTGAAGCATAAAGATATAAATGATTAAATGTTAAACATGTACATGAGCCTCTCCCGTTATAGAGAGCACTAATTTGTCTTAATTATCATGCTTGGTATTCAGATTGACGATTGCAGTACCAGACGTCTCGAAGTTAGATTCTTATAGTTACTATGGCGCTATAAAAGCATCAGCGTCACACGTTTCACACGTCAGGTGTTAATGTATCTTTGAATAAACATTATCTTCTGCGAAAGTGTGATTTGATTTACATAATCAAATTTACATAATCTGACAAGGCATGTACGCGTATTTGCATTCTGTTACGATCAAAGAAAATCTACAGAAAGACAAAACGTTGCTTGCTATACTATGATACATTTTATAGGAGTGGAAACATTATCAGTGATGCTAAGATTTCTTTTTCCTTAAATAAAGATCAATGCACGAATGTATCTATTAACGTGGAGGCGTTTGTGTAATTCATTTTGCTTTGTTTTTCATACATATACGAGTATTTTTATTTTTTGTGGACTTAGTTTTTTATGTTATTTTATTTCAGTTCAACATTTAATTATCCATTTCTTTATGCTGCACCGCCACTAATATGTTTATTTCTGCTTTGCCTAATCGTTGACTGGGACACAGAACACAGGAACGCCCATTGAAATTAAGTCCGCCATATTTTTTTATAGAATTAAGAATGACAAACGAGCACACAACCCACCTGAGAATACGGTTTCTATTGCCTATTGACTTCTACATCTATCCTCGATTAAGATACATAGTGCAAATGCCTTGTCACCTCTAAAGGACTAGTATGCCTCATTTCAAATAAAAAGGTTCTCCGATTTTCTACACTCACCTTATTGTTTCACAGCAGGATTAAAGCATGTTCTGTGAAAGCATGGTCCTCTTCCCGTCGAGCCCACCCATTCGGGCTACAACCACAAAAAAGCATGGCTCTACCCCGTATTAATAAACGACAAATTTTCTTTTCCATATGTTTTGGCTCTCTGGTGTATGTATGAGAAGTTTTAACAACGGCTGCCCTTAATAATGAGTGAGTGATAATATCTTTCATCAATTTATACTTTTCGTAAACCAATTTAATATATTCTGTGAAAACGTAGTCCATTGTTGATCCGACCCATTCGTGCTAAACTATAATAGGGTTGCAGTGTGGCTCTTGTACGTGTACTTTATTGTGTACTTCATTAATAAATAACTATAATAAAAATAACATAATAATATTGTTTTCGCTTGTATCACGAAAAACGCGTGTTTATTTGTTATCCTAACATTTTTGAAAAATAAACAATAGACCAACTATGCAAGAATTTATAAAGGACGAGAGGAAACGTATCGTGTGAAGATTTGTATCAAAGAAACATATCAAATGACTCAAAGCCATTCTTAACAAGCAAACTTGTAACAAGCCGCCACAAAGGCTGCGAAGTTATAGGTTTTGTTACAATTCAAGTTAAACGTCAGTTATTTTATTTCGATGTTCTTAAACGTAATGTTCATTCTTCTTCTTCTTGTTATTCATCATCTCGTTAAATTCCAATCCCGAGGGTTCTCCAGTTAGACCAACTCCATGTTTTGCCATAATCGACACGCTTAGTAAGCATATCTATACAAATAAATAAATTTGAAGTGTCTGTTTGTAATGTCAAAATTACAGTTTCTTTACTAAATGCATATGAAAGTAAATACAGTACTTATAACTAAAATACTATGTTTAAAATTTTTGTCTGTCTGTCTGTCTGTTTGTTCCGGCTAATCTCCAAAACAGCTGGGCCAAATTTGACGGGACTTTCACTGGCTGATAGCTGATTTCATAAAGAGTAACTTAGACTACTTTTATTTTAGAAAAAGAATAAGGGTTCCGCGAAAAAACATAAAAACCCTAACACGCGAGCGAAGTCGCGGGGAACAGCTAGTTGGCAATACGACGTTTAATTATTGCTTCATTATCAATATGTATTGTAGTCAACCGTGTAGTGTCGGTGTAAGAATATCCACTACCACATAACATGCCGTGGGTGTCATAAGAGGCGACAGAGGAAATAAAATCATCTCCTTTTTAGGGTCCCGTTGCCAAATGGCAAAAAACGGAACCCTTATGGACTCGTCATGTCTGTCTGTATGTCTGTCCGTCCGTATGTCACAGCTACTTTTTTCGAAACTTTAAGAACTACGCTGTTGACACTTGGTAAGTAGATGTATTCTGTAAACCGCATTAAGATTTTCACACAAAAATAGAAAAAAAAAATCAATAAATTTTGGGGTTTCCCCATAACTCAAAAAAAATTTTCATCAAACCCATACGTGTGGGGTATCTATGGATAGATCTTCAAAAATGTTATTGAGGTTTCTTATATTATTTTTTTCTAAGCTGAATTGTTTGCGCGAGAGACACTTCCAAATTTGTAAAATGTGTCCCCCCCCCCGCCTATAACTTCTAAAATAAGAGAACGATAAAACCAAAAAAAATATATGATGTCATTACTATGTAAACTTCTACGGAAAATTGGTTTGGACGAGATCTAGTAAGTAGTATTTTTAATACGTCATAAATCGTAAATTATGTTACTTGCTGTTACGGAACCATTCATGGGCAGTCCGACTCGCACTTGACCGCCATTTGTTTCCTAATAATGACTAAAATAAAAAAACTGCGCTTGTCAAGCGTGGCGACTATGGCAAATAAGCCCCCTATGAGACAATCTATGGGATAGGCCTATGTTCAGCAGTGGAATAAAATTGGCTGTAACGGTAACAAACTTACAAAAGAAGAACAAACAGTCTAATTGAGAATTACCTCCATTTTTTGAAGTAGACTAAAAATAACAACATAATGCTGCTTTATTTTTCAGACCACCTCAAGTCTTTTCTTCAAGTCTGTATTGATTTATAGAAAATTTCGTAACCTTGTCTATAAAATGTTTTAACAAATATAAACCTTCCCGGAAACAATCAGTGAAACGCTGTTTCAAATTTCATATAATATGTTGTGTCAGATACATGGTTGAGTAGTGAGTTCCCGTGACATTTTGATATTGGTTTAATTAATTTATTAATTACAAGTAACGCTGCAGGTAACGGGACCGGAGATGCCTGTCAAGAATCAAGCGTGAAATCATATGTCAATATATTAATTACTAGGAGAATAATAGTTGTTTATAGTTGTTTACTATTAACTAAAAGGAATACCTTACATAATAAGCCATTTAAAAACTTACCTCAGCGGAATTGTTTAATTTAAAAAGTATTTACATATTTGTCGAGTTTAATACGTACGGAATGCTTTACAGCACACACATCACATTGCTCTGGGTCTGAAGTGCTTGATTTCCTGATGTCAGGATAACCCGGGCAAGCTTCAGCTTTTAATTATTAGTTTGACGCAAAATGAGCTTGCCGAGTAACGTCTATAGAAAAAACAATATGCATCAGTTAAATTTCAATCGACTTTGAAGACTATTTTATATGCTCGGTAAATAATCTTTTGATAAATATAACTAAAAAGATATGTAGAATTTTCTGCGTTACATTTTTATTTTGAAGTAGTTCTTATTTTCCATTCGTTCGCTTCAATTTATATTATATCATCTTTTGCTGTGTCGGCATTTTGAAATGTTGGAAGAGAATTTAATTTTACTCAACAATAAACGAACCATGGTAACTTAACGACGAGGCACTTGCTGTAAATTTTATACTAAATAAGCATATAGTGTTTGTAATGAAATTAATAATTACAGCTGTAAGTGCTACACCCATATTCACAAACATTACTATGTGCTCTCTCAGAGCGCTCTAAATCGACGAACAACAGAATATGTTTACCCTGTTTACAAAGTTGATAAGCTGCGATAACAACTTTTTCAATCAGAGCATCAGAGTACCAGGCCATAATCAAAGAAAAAAACTTTCTTGATATACCAGTCTAATCACTTTTAGTATCTAAATGTATATTCTAAGATTCTTCATTTCAGTCTATTTAGTTTAAGTCAACGAATTCTAAAAACTAGTTACATAAATAAAAGTAGAAAATGTACAATGTATCGTTAATATGTAAAACAGAAGAAAATAAGCGAAAATTTAGAGTATAAAATTAGCTCAATCTCATTTCCGCTGAGGAAACTGACCTCGGAAAAAGTACCAATTGTTTGATGTTTGTAGCAGAAACATCATTACAAATCGCGTTATATCTGTGTTAATGCAATATCCGACAACAAAAGTAGTAGAATGTTTCTTATTACGTTTAGGGTATTTGCAATGAGAAAAATGTTATATAGTACGAATATTTTATAGTAGTCGTATCAATTGATAAATGTTATGTATTCTCTAACAATATTAACGACACAGAGTTGTTAGTACAATAATACCTTAGTATTAAATCTTTCAAAATTTACATTAAATATTACTTTACCGAACCTAAGCCACTAATGGAAATACAAATGTGTTTCAAACAACACAAAAAGCAATTTATTATTTAATCTTAATATATCAAATGGCAGAGTGGACATGGGACGCTATTATAAGTAATTTTATTGACAAAATTAGCGATATATCAAAGACGAGCCAAATTGAGGGTACCATTATCTGACTAGCATGTAATACGCAGACAAATGGTGTGATGGGTGTGATAAGCGGGAAAGGTGTGAAAGATCGTGTCATATAGGCTCTACGTGGTAGAGCCATGCTGCAGCTATATTAATAGTATAGTTGTAGCACGAATGGGTCGGCTCTACCGGGGAAGAACCACGCTCTCACAGAACACCAGCGTAAAATAGCAGCTTAATGCTGCTGTGTTTCGTATGGTGAGTGTGATATTGGGGTAGTGGATATTCTTACACCGCCACTTTACGATAACATCTTTGAGTACTAAAATGAAACACCTTACAGCTTGTTATTATACTGGCTCCCTTTACTCTTCAGGTCGGAACACAGCAGTCCAAACACTTCTATTTGGCGGCGGAAATGAATACGAGGGTGATATCTACCCAGAAGGACTCCTAGATAGAAAAAGAGCGCTACAACTTTGAGACTCTCACAGAGTACCAGCGTAAAATAGCAGTTTAACACTACTGTGTTTCGTATGGTGAGTGTAGAGAACCGGAGACCCTTCTTACTGGAAAAGAGGCATTCCATCTTAGTCCCAACGGTTGACAACGCATCTGCACTTTGATTCGCAAACGATGATAAATGTAGATGTCTATGGGCCACAGCAACCACTTACCATCAGGTGGACTGTGTGCTCGTTTGTAACCCGATCATATAAAAAAAAAACTTTGAGACTAATAACCACCTAATATGATAAATAAATTATGGCCGAAGCTTTTCTGACGATTTCTCTCCAAAGAGATCTCAATTATCAAACTGGTAGTATATATTGCCTTTTGGTGTTCACAGCTTCAGATTTAATGATCACACCGAACTTTAACGATTTTATCCTTCCACGCAATCACAACGGCCATCTTCGCGTCAACGGCTACAGTCTCTTACAATTTTTGGGAACTAAGATTGTTAATCAAACCATTATCTAAAAAGGACTATTCATTAATTTTAAATACACGAGCCTTGTAGCTTTCATGTGGCATTAAATAAATTAAGTTAGATAAACAACGATCTCAGAAAATGCTAGCATAAAAATAAACATTTTATAAAAGTAAAATTTGAATTCAAAGAACTAAAACGAATCGAATAATTTCGATAAAATAGCTTCTGACGTCAGTGCGAAGACATTTAAACAAAGCATTGTAAACACCAGCGTCAAACTTTGTTCGATTCCTTTTCGCCATTCTGCTTGAGAACTGATATTTTGATTAAAAATTGTTCATAAAACTGATCATCACCCAATCATCATTACTGTTGATCATAAACTTCTCTCATTTATAGATGCACGGTAGTGTGGTGGCTTGTAATATATTATATGTATTATATGATATCAGCTACGCCCGGAAGAAAAAGTTCGATACACTGGGAGTGTATATTTACACGAGCTATTTCGAGCGACTTTTGAATCTCACAGAACTCAAACTCTATTAAAATTGCACATTTATAATATTGCATACCTAATGACCCTGTGAATACTTAGCCTGGTATAGTTTTTGAGTTCTTGAGAAACCAAACCCAGGCCACTTCTAGATTACTTAGAAACATGAAATTTGGCATCAAGGTAGCAGTTCCAAGAACGTTGTACATTACTATGGATTGTATGATTTAAGAAACTGCTACATAGCAGCGCTCATGGCGCCCGGTCAGATCCAAGCTTAGTAACCAATAACCTCAATGAAATCTGACTTATTTTAACAGGACACAGATACAGACATATCTGCACAAACTTGCTGTATATTCCTGATGGAATAGCTAGTTCCTTTGGTATCCCGCTGATAGTGTAAAGAGCTTAAATAAATGGTTAATTCAATTTAAAATATCTTAACATATTTCTCCATCAACCTTATTAAATTGCTTTGTCTAAAATATAATATTTTATTCCTTTATGCATCTGAACATTTCACGCACAAAATAATTTTATTGCATTGTCTTCCATTCAGCCACGTGGAAAAGCAAAAAATACTGTATAGGTTGTGTTGCAGAAAAGTTACGCGATAAATTGAAAAATACGAAAGAAAATTTCATTGTACATTTATAATTCATAATGGGGATTTTCGCAGAGTAATAGTCACAGGCCAACAAAATAGCAAGCTGGCCATGGCCAGGCCATGCAGTTAGAAGAACTGACAACTCACGAGGAAAAAAAATCATTTCATGGTGGCCTCACTAAGTGAAGTGTAGGGAGGCCTCCGGCTCGATGGAGTGACAACCTGGTAAGACATGCCGGAAGTCGATGAATGCTGGTCTTCAGACCGTGGTTTGTGACATTCTAAGCGGCAGTGACGTGTGAAGGGCTGTAATAATAACGACGATGATGCATTTAGGTGTTGGGTTCGCTTGAAAAGAAAGATCTACGATGTAACAACTTAAAAATTTATCGGCTCAGTTTATGCTCAAAGTTTTATCTCAAACCTTAAGAAGTTCAAAATGTATAAAAATTCTGAAAGTATTTTACTTAATTGAATTTACTCCTCCTCATAACTTAACCAAAGTGAAACAGTTTTATTTTAAAACTTGAGTCATTAATTTTTAAAATATTTTTGCATATTAAATAAACTTGTCCTAGTATGTAAAGTATGAACCGGAATATGCCAATTTTTTCCTCAAATATAAGCCAAGAATGCTGTAACTTCGCCCCTATACACTGCAAATGCTACGAAATTATTTATAACTTGTCACGTTTGTCAGTCAACAAGAACCTTAGCTGCGACGAGTTGAGAGTGTGGCGCCTCGAACAACCACATACATACTATACATATTACACACCCATTGACTAAATGGAATGGCCACCGCGGGCTAGTCCGTTGCTTTAGGCTAGCCATTTTTCATAGCTATACCCACCATGCAAATAGGCTGCGGATCCTTTAGCCCCTATGATAAAGTAAAAAACCGATGAGGATTGAGGGTTTGACAAAAGCTGTAGCAGCCAGAATTGCAAAATTTTGACTATGGAAGATCGTAAATAGTCAATGTCAAGTTTTAGCTATGTTTAGCGTTTTACGCATCCGCCAACACTTATTTGTTAAGTAAAAAAGAGCAAAAAATTAATATATATTGTAAAGAGATAGATTAATATCGATAATATTATTATAAAATTGTCACATATAATAGATTTTATCTAAAAGAATTTGGTTGTAAAATAAATGAAAGTATATTTCGAAATTTGGTCTTACTCCTTCATACTTTTGCTTAATGGGTGGAAAAGTTAATGGAAATTTCAATACGTGAGGGGTTCGTACCGTCGCATGATTGGCTATTATACAAATTACACTGGAAACCACTCATTGCCCGATCTACGGATATTCATATAAATATTAGTATCACTTACTGAAAATATATGTACAAAAATATTGATTTGTCAAAAATATGACTCAGTTTTACAAACAGATTTTGATTATGTCAAAAAGTAGAACCTACCTAAGTGTTATGAAACCCACGACTTGCTAACATTTCCGAGGTGAAAGGTATTATTATATATGTGACAAGGTATGTATATCATGGTAGACATAGTAACCCACAGGTTACGAGTAAATAAATAAAAAATCTGTGTTCAAAGTAAACTTTTTATTCCGCAAAAATCTTACGTGCAATTTATAAATTAAAATTTTGATTTTCAATCACAACGATACTTATATTTACAAAAAAACAAGACTATGAAATGATAAAAACTATTTTATGGATGTTATGATATTAATTTATTATGGAATATAGATTATATTTTTAAAAAAATGCTGTATTTTTGTTCGCACTCATACTTTATAAATAAAATTTAAATGAACGGTAAATATGAATAAAATAATTAAATGCTTTTATCCATTGAACTGTATTCATTTTGAAACTAAATCGTAAGCAATACACGCGAAAAGTAAAATTGTAATGTTTCTACTACATTCCTAACCATCATGTGTTTGATCCTCGAATTTCTATTGGCCAATATTCAAATTTGAATCCAACAAGGTAAGGCGTGTGAAGCGCAAAGTTATACTAGGGCTAATATTGCCTGGGGCTGTTTCAAGTGCAATACGACGATTTAACCTCATAACGTTTTTCTTAGCATAACAGCGGATAATCTAACAACATGAATGGTTTGCAATATAAACTTTTATGTCAGCTAATATTATTTAATAAAACTGATATAAAATAATTCTTTTATTAATTTATTATATAATAATAACAAAACAAATCTCCTCCTTGCCTCCTCCAGCTGTGGGACATATTTATTTTGACGTATCGCAGGTATAATTAATCACCCCGGGGCCAAGATCTGGGAACTCAGAGTTAACAAAAAAAATATATCACTCTGCTCCATTACGAACAGATACACTGTTCACGGCATGATTGAGAAATTAAAAATGTCTCTAAAGTCTTGATCACGAACGCGGAATAGCCATTCCTTATTAATTCTACATTTTATGAAGCGTGAATAGACGTAAAGGTTAATAATAATTTTATCTTGGAATTGCTGACAAGTTTATCTAGTTATGTTCTATGGTCTCCAACATAAATACGCTGAATTGACATATGAATATCAAACAATTTCGCAGATTTACGGAACCATATTACACGAGAGAGCACACAGTCCACCTAAGGGTAATTGGATGGTAGATCACAGGTAGTTACACGTACCTATCCTCAATTGAGAATCAAAATGAAAATGTGTTGACATTCCTGAGGAATGGATTAGGTCAGCGGTTCTCGATATTCAATGTATGAAACATAGTAGCATTATGATGTTTTTTTCACAGTGGTATTTTGTGCGAGCGTGGTTTTTCTCTGACCTCGTCGACTATTAACTGCATTTACTCCAGCCACGAAAATTAACAGGTATTATCGTACGTGTATATATGTTGAGAAACAAAGTGGGTTGAGTATAATAATGTGAAATATTATACAACTTATAATACAACCCGTCCCTGCTTCACCTGGGTAGGATTATCCTACAGCGAGGTATTTAGATTTCAGACAGTAGACAATTTATTTTAATAATTTTTCGATTTCTCAAAAACGAATCCAAAATTTTCGAATAAAATATAGCTTAAATCGTTGTCCTTCATTCCCCCATCTTAGTTTGTTTTCCATCTGATCGTCAAGTTTCATTGCAATCGGTACGTCATTCTGAAGGTTAGCCCGGACAAACTGACAGCCAATTTTTATTTCGAAATGGATATTCTTATCAAATAACCCCGTCAGTTTAATAAAACGTAGTTATTTCTATATTACAGGCAGACACTTTAACTTTATTTATATTTATAGATAACAATAATATCTAAGTTAAGAAAAACTTAAACAACACGCTTTGCTGTAGATCTCTGATGATCATTGTAAAATTACTAGACCATAGCCAAGAAATTATTGTACATAATATTCTCATCGGTCCTTAATATACGTCTACATAATTTTAAATTCATTGCATTCACACATGCATACGAGTAGATACTAAAGATTAGGCTAATGTAAAGGGTGTTAAAAGATCCATCTTTCGATTTTAGAATGCATAATAAAAAACAAACATATGTAAGCGTTAGCATAAATGCGTATGTGAATAGGCGCTAAATAACGCTTTGATAAACGAACGTTAAAGGCATTTAGCATATATTATGAACAAGTAGTCCTATGTGTTCCAAATGGATATTTTCAAAACGATTTTCATTGTGGTTGTGGGTATGATGGTGACGTAAGAGCCATTCGCGTCGTGGCTGACGTCACTCAGCTTTGCATTGCAATGGAATTTTGAATTTTGTGTGTTAATGCTTTCTTAATTGCATAAATAAACTATGTTTTGTTCCCTACCACAGTAACATTTTAAATATGTGTAAATTAATGTAAAAAAGAAAAACACAGGCCGTCCCACTGTTGGGGATAGGTATCCTTTCACTATTGAGAGGATTATCGAGTAATTTATCTTATCACGTCCTTGAAATATTTTCATAGAATGAGGGTGACAAACGAGCACATAGTCCACCTTATGGTAAGTGGTTGCTGTGGCCCATAGACATCTATATCTATCTTCGATAACGAATCAAAATACAGATGCGTTGTCCGAACACTTGGTAATTAGCAGTTAAAATTCCTATTAACAATTTCATTAGTGTCATGGTCTAACCTGGGTTGCTTATGTACGTTGTGTAACAACAATTAAACCATACTATATTATTTTACTAGTGTCCTCTTTTGTATTTTTATTTTAGTTTTTACATAGAAAGACTGGATCTGTGGAATTTCTGTTCTTGTAACCTTTCGTAACCGTGTTCATTATGATATGCTCAAGGTGAAATAAAGTGACTTTTCTTATTCTGCCTTTTCATTATTTTAATTACTACCACAAGTTTAAACGGTATATATATATATATGACATTTATGGCGAGCGCTTGGATCCTGACCTAACACGGCTTCTCCTAAAAGAATGTGAATAATAATACTTCATTTAGTTCTGCGTTATGGTGTTCAATATTGTTAAATATATTCTACGTATATGTAAACCAACTCTTTGGTCTAGTAGTAGTAAACACAATTATGATCACGAGGTTCCAGGTTCGATTCCTGGTCAAATTCTCAGTAGCAGCCAGAAATCAGGCAGGTCATTGTGTTATACTCCCTTAACTCAGAAATCATGTAAAGCCGTTGGTCCTTCGCTTAATCTCTGTCCGGTCGTGTCAGATTACCGTCATATATCTAAATTAGCTAGCAATGTGAGTTCTGCAACATATGCTGTAAAAAGATGATGAATGTAAGAATCTTGCTATGTAGTAATCTCTGTTTTGCAGAAGAGAGTCATAAGAGCAATTTATAACCTAGGTTCGAAGGAAGCCCTTATATAAAAAATTTAAAGAAATAAACATACATATTAAGTTTGGTCTCTCATATTAAAGAACATTGAATATAAGTATGTGCACAACAATAAAATAGTTTTAATAAAAAAATAATGATGTACACTCTGCAAATACCAGGAACAAGCACAAGTTAGTTATATATGCTCGACTCCAAAGAGTTAGTAATTCCTTCATGCGGCACTGTATACGCTTTTACAACAAAGTCCCAGAAAATGTACAGACCTTATCTATCAAAATGTTTATGATTTTTATTAAGTAATCATTGTATATTAAGGGTTCTTATACTACTAAATAGAACATGATTGATAATAACCCCTAGGAATGGAGTGATATCTGCCATGCTGTTTCTAAATGTTTTTATAACGATTGTATAAAATATTATAATGTAGATTATGCTTATGTAATGATTTCTTATATTTACGCGAACACTGCACATTGAATAAAACTACTTTTACGGATTTTATCGCGTTTAATTAAGTGATTTTATATTCCCGACGTTTCGGTTGCTTTCCAGCAACCGTGGTCACGGGGAACTGAGGTGATTGACGTCCCGATGTCAAAGTTAACCCGGAGTACCTTCAGCTTTTTAATTATTAATTTTGGTCCGATCTACTCAATCACCTCAGTCCCCCGTGACCACGGTTGCTGGAAAGCAACCGAAATGTCGGGAATATAAAATAACTTAATTAAACGCGATAAAATCCGTAAAAGTAGTTTTATTCAACGTGTAGATTATGCTTTTAAAAAAAGGCCCGGTCAGAAGTTTTTTCCGAAGCAGTGGTAAAAGCAAAAAACTTCTTTATATAAGAATTACATGTAATCTATATATATTAAGTAACAATGATTCTCTTCTATTGTAATTAATTTTACTAGTTGGTACTCCTTTTCAACTGGGTATCTCTCTCTTACTACTAATTAGGCATTCTATATCTCTATTGTTCGTTGTCACAACGCGTTTGTATTTAGATTTTTAATTGGGAATAAGATTATTTTCAAGTTGTTAATACAGGTATTTTATGTGTTTATTACTCCTACTTAAAATTGACTATATTTAATTATGATTGTTTTTAATAATAACTGGTATAAAATCTATTATATTAACAAAAAAGTACAGTGAAAATTGATCATGTGCTGTTGATATTTGTATATAGTTACTACGTGGGCTTGTGGGAGGAGATTGAGTAATATGGCTACTACGCCAAAGGTTCTAGGTTTAAATCGCAGGTTGGGTTAACATTCGCTTGCATTTTCTGTGTAGCTGTGAATGCAGGGGATGACATCTTTCATATAGTTAAATATTATATCACAATCAGCAAGATTTACATCATTTAATTCTTCACTCTACTTTCTACCATTTATTTTATCGTTAGGAAATACTCATGGATACCTCACGCCGCGGGGTCAACGGAAAGGTTATACCGGATAGCTGCCGGCTTAAGCCCCGCGGTGGTCACCATCAGCGAATATGAGAAATGCCAGAATTTTCGTTTAAAAACGCGACCGGAATGAGACCTTAAATCACTTTCACTGACCGACGCATGAGCAGCACTTATTATATCTAGCAGCCTTGCAGAGGAACACCACCATTAAGGAGAAAGCCGTGACGAACGCGTTGGCAAATTCATCTCTAAGTGGGATCTCTCCTATCCCATTTAGCAGCCTCCTTCTGAATCATTAGGGATTCAAAAAAGGCGTCTACGGTCCTCGCATTGCTGACACCACTGCTGACAGAGAGATGCTTCGATCGAAAACGCTTTTCACAGAGACGAGTGCGTCACGTTGTGAATGCCTTTATTATTGCGTACACTTTTTTGTGTTATCAGCTCTTGGAATCTCCCCTTGACTTGCTTTTATCATCTCGCTTGGCAGACGGATTCAAGATTACAATACCAGACGGCTCTCAGCTCTGCCACTGCTGCCCCTTGCCGTTTTACGTATTTAGATGCTTTCACTGCTATCTTTCAGAAGCTATAATATTTTTCTGGCATTTTCTTGTAGCTGCCTTTTACGATACCCACGTTGCGAAATTGGATGATGGATTCTCCGACACTAACTTAAATTCCCTACGTAATTTATAAATTCGTGGTTAAAATTCTTAAAACATTATAATTATAAAATATCCTGGCATTTTTGTTGTATCCCCGGCGCAACAATAATTTCTTTACTTATCACTTATATTTCATTATGTTAGAACTGTTACGGAAAATTTTATAGCACCCTAACCTTAAAATAATGGAGTCTGATACCGCACCTCCAAAACAAAAGTTTGTACGCGAAATTCAAGAAAATATTGGAATTTGAAGCTAAGTTAGAACAACAACGAAAAAGATAATCGCGAAATTTATTGTCAACTTCATTGTTTATAACTCACTTACTTACATAACATTAAACTATAAAATATTTTTATCACAATAGGAAAACTAACAACTAAAATGAATGCCAGGTAATAATCGAAAAATACAACAATACTAGCGGGCCTGGCAGACGTTGTACTGTGCTTCTTGGTAGTGGCGCGATGAGTTTTATTGACTTCTCAAAAATGATCTTATTTATTGATTTCTATTAATCACTTACATACTATGTTTATGCCGCGGTAATCGACCTAACAGTCCACTACAGCTGCTACAACGTCTCATGAATATTGATTTTTTCATCGCAATCCACGATAAGCTGATGCGTAGTCACCCTTAAAACGACGATAATATGTTTCACCTCTTGCTTTTTATATGGTAATGTTGACGGTGAAACTTACCAGTTCATATAATGATTTCTTATATTTACGCGAACACTACACATTTAAATAAATATAATTTTTCGGATTTTATCGCGTATATTAACTTATTTTACATTCCCGACGTTTCAAGCACTTTACAGCACCCATGGTCACGGGGGGACTGAGGTGTATGACGTCCCAATGTCATAGTTAACCACGGCCACCTCCAGATTAAAAATAATTAATTTTTGTTCCGATCTACGCAGTATGAACTTACAGTATCATGAAGTCTTGCAGTTGTATGCTTGGGTTGGGATTTAATTTTATTAATTATGGGATCCCAAGCAGATGGTTGCACCCAGCCATCTTCTCTATTGAAATTAGGATGTTTTTTGATTTCAATAGCCTCGCGAATCATCCTTGGAAGGAATCGGTGTTCTTTAGCGAGGATTTGTGGTCTATCAAATCTAATGTAGTGACGGGGGCGATCCTGTACATGTTCACAGACTGCAGACTTCCCGGAGCGTCTATTCTTCACATCAGCTATGTGTTCTTTAACGCGGGTTTTTATGAATCTTTTAGTTTGTCCTATATAAGAGAGACCACATTCACAATCCAGCTTGTACACTCCTGCATCTTGCAGAGGATTATTACACTTGACTGATGGTAAAAACTGACTAATCTTCTTCGGCGGCTTGAAATATGTTTTAATGGAAGCACGCTTCAACATGTAGCCAATCTTGTCAGTGACACCTCTGACATATGGCAGTATAGCAGGCACTCGCTCGACTGTGGCCGGCTTCACTCGTTCACTGTGACGTAGGCGCGGGACCCGAAACTTATTGTCGTGCAAAACTTGCTTGACGTGTTGGAGCTCGGCGGCCAGGTGTTTACTATCAGTTTTGCACGACAATAAGCTTCGGGTCCCGCGCCTACGTCACAGTGAACGAGTGAAGCCGGCCACAGTCGAGCGAGTGCCTGCTGTACTGCCATATGTCAGAGGTGTCATTGACAAGATTGGCTACATTTTGGAGCGTGCTTCCATTAAAACATATTTCAAGCCGCCGAAGAAGATTAGTCAGTTTTTACCATCAGTCAAGTGTAATAATCCTCTGCAAGATGCAGAAGTGTACAAGCTGGATTGTGAATGTGGTCTCTCTTATATAGGACAAACTAAAAGATCCATAAAAACCCGCGTTAAAGAACACATAGCTGATGTGAAGAATAGAGGCTCCGGGAAGTCTGCAGTCTGTGAACATGTACAGGATCGCCCCCGTCACTACATTTGAGTTGATAGACCACAAATCCTCGCTAAAGAACACCGATTCCTTCCAAGGATGATTCGCGAGGCTATTGAAATCAAAAAACATCCTAATTTCAATAGAGAAGATGGCTGGGTGCTACCATCTGCTTGGGATCCCATAATTTATAAAATTAAATCCCAACCCAAGCATACAACTGCAAGACTTCATGATACTGTAAGTTCATACTGCGTAGATCGGAACAAAAATTAATTATTTTTAATCTGGAGGTAGCCGTGGTTAACTATGACATTGGGACGTCATACACCTCAGGCCCCCCAGTGACCATGGTTGCTGTAAAGTGCTTGAAACGCCGGGAATGTAAAATATGTTAATATACGCGATAAAAACCGTAAAATTAGTTTTATTTAAAAATTACCAGTTCATGTAAATTAGTATCTTTCTCATACATATTTCTGCCGCTAAGCAGAAGTGAATTCTACGGTACAGTAGGTACACATAGTGAATTTTAATACAGGGTATTTTTGGAACGCTCCCGAAAACTAAGACAGGCGACAGCACCAAGTATACCTTTGATCATGGGTCACAAATAAATTCGATCCTGATGAAAAAAAAAATCATCTTTTTACAACGTTTTATTAGCTTTATTCACGCGCCATCATGTTAGTACAGCTAAATGAAACGATAATTTCATAAAATTTATCATGAAAATACTGAAACATAAAACCAGCAGTGGAATGACTGAATTTATATCACCTGACTGAAAGGTCAATGTACGCGCGAACGCAAATTCGCGCTGCCCGCAACTAGCGGGCCATACCACAATATCTAATAATTTACAACACTTGTCTAAATACCTAACTTATCTACTTACATACATACATATAATCACGCCTCTTTCCCGTAGGGGTAGGCAGAGACCAGTTCTTTCCACTTGCTACGATCCTTACATACTTGTTTTGCTTCGTCCACTTTCATTATTCCCTTCATACATGCTCTACGGTTTAGGGTACTCTTGACCTGGCCTTTTTTCAAGACGTCCCTGATTTGGTCTAGAAATGTCCGCCTAGGTCTACCCCTTCCAACACTTTCATTCACACTCGCCTTATACACTTTTTTCGTCAATCGTTCTTCATTCATTCTCTCGACATGGCCAAACCATCTCAGCATACCTTTCTCAATTTTTGTCACTACATCTTCTTTCAGACCACAACGTTTCCTTACCTCACTATTTCTTAGCCTGTCACTCAGTTTAACTCCTATCATACTTCTTAATGCTCTCATCTTAACTGCATTTATTCTGCTTTCATGTTTCTTCTGCCATACCCAAGTTTCACTTCCGTACATGAGTGTCGGAACCAACACCCCCTCATGCACAGCCAAACGAGCCTTGTTAGACACCTTCCGACTGCTCATAAAGGAGTGCAAAGCTCCATTCACCACGTTTCCTGCATTCACTCTTCTTTCGATATCACTCTCACACTTTCCATCTCTTGTAAACTTTGAACCCAGATACACAAACTCTTTCACCTGTTCAATTTGTTCATCTTCAATCACGATATTGCAGTCTGTCACTGCCTCATCTTTTTCAAACACCATCACTTTCGTCTTCCATACATTCATCTTCATTCCCTTTCTAACAAAAGCTCCACTCATAGCAGTTACCATCTCCTGCAACTCCTCGGCCGAAGACGCAAGTAATACTTGGTCATCAGCATAGAGAAAACATTTGACGAGTAACTCATTCATTCTCAACCCACTTTCATTCTCTTTTAAATCTGTCAAACAATTGTCCATGAACAGATTAAACAGCCACGGTGACGCTACACATCCCTGTCTAACACCTTTTTCGATATTAAACCATTCAGTGTATGCCCCGTTTATCCTTACACAAGCACTAGAATCCCAAAAGAAATAAAGAGATTGCATTGCTCGTATGAGGATACTGCTCACACCGTTCACGGACAGTGCTGACCACAATTCATTCCTCACCACTCTATCATAGGCCTTTTCTAGATCTACGAACGCGCAGTAGACTTTCTTGTTTTTAGCCAAATACTTTTCGGCTATGCACCGCAAGGAAAAGACCTGATCCGTACATCCCATTCCCTTTCTAAATCCCGCTTGTGCATCCCATACTTTCTTGTCTGTTTCATTCACAATCCTTTCAATCAACACTTTCGCATACAATTTACCGACGACGCTGAGAAGGCTTATACCGCGGTAATTTATGCAGTCCTGCCGTGACCCTTTTCCCTTATACAATGGCACGATTACGGCTTTGCACCAGTCTCCCGGTACTTGCTCATTTCGCCAGCACAGATTGAAAAGGCGGTACAGCTGACTAGCCACCAGGCCCTGTCCAGCCCTCAGCATCTCGACGGTAATCCTGTCATACCCTGCAGCCTTTCCTAATCTCATACTTTTCAACGCTTTCACTATTTCATCCATGCTTATCTCATTTTCATAAACATTTATATTAGTTTCCGTGGAAGGTGGCAGATGCTGTACCTGCACTTCCTCTCTTTCAAATAAACTTTCAAAATACTCTTTCCATCTCTTTAACACACATTCTTCTCCTTTTATAATGCTCCCATCTTGACTCCTGATTGTACTCAGCTCAGAGGTAGAAGTTTTTCCTCTGGCTGTTTTGATGGTTTTCCACAAAAACTTAATGTTTGACTGGAAATCTTCAGTGAGCCTCCTATCGAAATCATCCTTTCGTTCTTCTTTCTTTCTAGACACAATTTCTTTCGCTGCTGTCAATCTTTTATACTTCGTTCTTGCTTCCTTTATCTCGTCATCCGTTGCCTTTTTAACTTTTTGGTTAGCATTTGTTGCTAACCAATCCAACCACGCTTTCTTCTTTTCTTGCACAACCTTTTGTACATCTTTATCCATCCACACGTTATCATTCTTTCTTCCTTTCCTTCTTTTAGCTACCCCGCATACCTCAATAGCAACATTTACGACCCCTTTCTTAAATGTCTCCCACAAATCTTCAATCACTCCTATCTCTTCTATCCCTTTAAAACTTTCTTTCAGTTTCTCTACATACTCGTCTTTCTTTTCTTTTTCTTGTAGATTTTCCACTTTTACTCTGTCCAAAACACTCGTAGGCTCGGCCACTCGGTGTCGCCACCGTTTAAAGAGGCCACGCATTCGGGCTATGACCAGGAAGTGGTCTGTGTCGAGGCCTACACCGCGGTATGCCCGAGTGTCTAGCACTTTCTTCCTCAGTCTTTCATCCACAATTACAAAATCAATCATACTTCTAGACTCACCCTCATCTCTTGTATACAAATGGATCTTTTTGTGGTCAAACATTGTGTTGGCCACGCACAGATTCCATTCCAAGCATACTTCAAGCAGGCTTCTCCCATTGTCATTCACTCTCTCGTCCCCAAACGTACCCAGAACTCCTTCATACCCATCACGCTTTACTCCAACCCATCCATTAAAGTCCCCTAACATCACGATCCGTTCATTTTCTCCGCATTCATTCAAGACCTCTCTCATGCTATCCCAAAATTCCTCTCTCTCTTGTTGTGTTTTTAAGGACCCACCTCCACGCAGATCCGTTGGTGCATAGACCCCAAGGATAAACAAGCGAATGAGTCCGACTTTTAACCTAATCCAGAGGAGTCTTGGGCTTATACATTCATGCTCCATCACACATTCTACCATTCGAGATGAAAGAATCACACCAACTCCCTGACAGCCTCGGCTGGTTTGGGGGACTCCCGACCAGTATGCCGTGTAGGGGCCATGAACCGTGGTGTCACATCCTTTCCTCTTGGTTTCGTTCACGCACAGAATATCAATGCAACGTTCATCCATCATCTGACATACTTCATCTACCTTACCATCCATTCCTCCTCTTACATTCAACGTAGCGAAGCGGCTCTCCGTGGGCCGCTTTTCGCCCCCGCGAGAAACGAGACGTGATGGGTGGCGAACCACATCGCCGCCATTTTAGTTAATTAAATTATTTTTATGACTATCCATTGCGTTCCCACGAATAGCGAGGGAAAGGTTTGTCCCCCCCAGCAGAGCCCCGCATGCCAGGGTAAGGCTAGCCTAATTCTGGGGTCGCCCGGTCCCAGGGCAGTGTGGCACGCTAACGACTAGGCTCGCCCCTAGCTATGCATCCATCCGCGCGGCAGACGTTGGATTGGCGGAGGGTAGGAATAGGAAAAGGGGAAGGATAGGTGGTGTGAAAAGGAAGAGTAAAGTAAGTTAGGGTAGGAAATAGGAAATGTAGGATATTACCGTCCAGGAGGGCACGGGATAGGACAGTAATAGCTAGGGAAGCCGGGGTCGCATACCCGTATACCATACCACAACTACCGGACAGGTAAATTGGGATGAGTATCCCTCGACTAACTTATCTACTTAATCTATCTATTATCTACTTAACCTACTATTTTGCCACTGTGCTTGTCTCCACTTAGCCACTTTAATCCGAATTTACAGGTTAAATAACCCAAATAACTGGTTCGATTCCCCGCTAATGAAAAAATACTTAAATGAAATGTAACCAAGGTTGGAGTCATGAGTTTTTATTCATCGTGTAGATATGTTTATTATTCTCATGTATTCAGTTATGTACCTATTCAGATTAGTCTAGTACTAAGTTATTTAAAAAAAATAGGTATGAAACAGCTTACCGCTCTAAATCCTCCGTGGTCTTATGAGATGCGGCTCAAATTGTGCTCCATTCATTTCAAGGTAGATTTGGGTGCAGGCGGGGCATCATCGTGTGGTCTTCGACACAGTCCGTACGTAGTTTCTCGAAAGCATCCACGATCCTTTGGCGCATTTCTTCAGCACTATCACATTCACGATTAAAAACCCTTTCTTTCACATACCCCACAAAAAGAAGTCTAACGGAGTCAGATCTGGTGAGCGAGGTGGGCAAGCGTGTGGTCCTAGTCTGCCGATCCAGTGATCATCAAATAGCTCATTGAGGCGCTCACGGACGAACCTCACGAAATGTGGAGGGGCACCATCATGTTGGAACCATGTGCGGCGATATTCAGCCAACGATAGGTCGTTTAAAATGTCAACCAACTGTTCATTTATAAAGTTTAGGTATCGCTGTCCGTTCAGTCGCTCTGGCAGAAACACTGGTCCCAATATGCGATCCTTAAATAAACCTGCCCATACGTTAACCGACCATCGGGTTTGGTGCCCGGTTTGTCGAACAGCGTGCGGGTTAACCTCTGAATACACGTGTGTATTTCTTCGGTTCCACAGGCCGTTTCTGGTAAATGTCGACTCATCCGTCCAGATAATGTGCTCAATGGAACCAGGCACACGTTGTTGCTGGTATAATAACCAACGGCAGAAAACTCGTCGGCGGTCGTGATCGCCGGAAACTAAAGCTTGCACTTTGTGCAATTTGTATGGGCGCATTGGTTACGCTTCAACACTTTGTGCACTGCACAGTATGACACACTTGTTCCATCCCGACGTCTTAACAATTTATTTAGCGATACTTCGTGTACCTAGGTTCGGATACCTAACATGTTGCCGTATTCATAATCACTATAAACGTACGCGTTAAGCATTATTAAAACAAAAAACGTAACAACAAGAATAATACCAACAGGTAATCACAAGTATTAACAATTTAATAAAGAAAACGATTGAGCTGTCGCTCGCGCACGCGTGTACAAAATCAACACGGAACTGTTTCAAAAACTACAATTAATAACGAACCCCGACAAAATTGAAACCTACTGCGTCACAGCGTGAAGCGACACGAGCCGGCCGGGTTACATTCTGCCGTCAAAATAAAGAAGGACGCAACTAACAAAAACGTAAAATGGAAATAAAAAATAAATTTATGAATTTTTCTTTCAGACCCCGTGTCTAAAGTATATTAAAAGGTATCTATATGAAAATTGAAATATGTACGTAGAGACATGAAGATTTTAAGGACGAACTTATTTTTTTGATAATTGGTTTATTTATTTAAATAAAACGAATTTTCCTTTTCATCTTAGATTAAAAAATACACCTGGCAACACAAAAACATCGAAGGAAAGACGCATATAACTATTTGCGTCTTCCCAACCTAATAAATAAAAAAAACTGCCATTCATTTAACATTTTTACATATTTTGGAAAGGTCATTTGAAGTTGAAAGGACGCTAATAGTAATTTACTACTTTTTTCTTAGTAAATATTAGAAAAGCATTGGTAGTCAGACACAAAAAATAACAACCCGCAACTCTTGAGTAATGATTTTAAAGGGGATATCATACAAGACTTACTACGATAATAATTAAAAATTAAAACATTTGTACAACCGACTTTAATATAAATAATTAAGGATAACTCAAAAACTATTGGTCTGACCTCGATCAAATTTATATGGGACCACATGTGAAACACCAGCTCTTAATAATAAGATATGAGCCCTTAATAATAAGATATAAAATAATAAGACAAGAATAATTTTAATTTAAGTAATCGATGCAAATATTGTTAAAGATGACGTAGCCACTGGTTAAATAAGTCTTTTCTTTTATGTTGAATTTGTATAAGTCTTTTCTAATAAAAAGATGTCATCTGTGATCAACAGTTACGTCTAAAATTCTTACGATAATTTCTAAAATATTGATATTTGTGAATATTAAAAAAATTTAGTAGATGCGCCTTCTTATCATGAGTCATGGTATATTTAACTAATTTATTCAAAAATTGTTAGATGCGCCCTTTTTTCTTACGACCGCAGCATTGTTTCGTACCGAGCTAGATACAGGTCGACAGCGGAGAGAGTGTGGGTACAGTCGCGTTCTAAAGTACTACATGGTATTGGGCTATTGTTTTATAATATTATAGTAATTAATTGTTTAATTGTAGAATCATAATAGGTGTTTTACTATTTACTTAGAACTTTGGAAGAGGTGGGAATTAAAAATGGATAATGTTTACTTGAGCATTATTTGTTATTTCTATCGTAAAATATAAAGTAGTTTGTAACAAAAAAAAACTTAAGCTAAGGGTGACACGCCGTCCATTATGACGTCTTGGGTCACATGAAAGTCAGATGTTGATGGTGTGTTGGTGTTACTGGATGCTACTTCATCATCACTTTCATATTCCTTCCGTCATCAGGTCGATCACATGGTAATTTTTTCGGTATTCTCCATCAACAGCTCACCTGATGGTAAGTGGTTGTCCATAGACATTTACATCTATTCTTAATAAAGAAACAAAATGCAGATGCGTTGTCAGCCGTGAGGACTAATGATAGAATACTTCTTTTCCAGTAAAAAGGGTCTCCGATTATCTACACTCACCATACGAAACACAGCAGCATTAAGCCACTATTTTACGCTGGTATTCTGTGAGAGCGTGGTCTTTCCCCGGTTGAGTCAACCCATTCATGCTTCAACCATAATGTAGCTGCAGCAAGGCTTTACTGTGTAGAGAACATCTATTCGAATGCTTATCATTTCTGTGACAGGTGTGACAGCCCATTGCCAATTCATTTTGAATATGGAAGGCTTTGTCGGTGACCTTGGCCCTTTGACGGATTTAAAGAAGATGAATAAGAAGAAGAAATAAAATTTTAACCCACTCTACTAAACCGGAACCTCGTATAGCCGCATACGACTATCATTCTGTACCGATCTGAGGCGCCCGCTTTCGCCTTCTCACAGTTTATATCATCAGATCTTTTTACTCTATCTAGCACACATAGCATATATAATAGTTATTGGTTCTTCATAGTAAGTCTCGTATATAGTCATTTTGATTAATATGTAGGAGGACACTATGCCAGTAACTCTGCAGCAGTATTCTGCATACGATGCAAAATTAAATGTATTTTCGTAATTCCTCATTATTCACTAGTTATTCTAGAAAGTGAATAATAAAACAATTTTAGTTGCAAAACTCATATACATAGCTTTTAAAATATCCTGAACATCGGTACTTACTGCCCTAGTTGGCAAATAAAACACATAAATAGTGTAACTTCCTGTGCCAGGAGTAGCAGCATAACTTATTATATCTTGTCGCCTGTGTTATAAACAGTGCATACGTATGCACTTGCCTTTATTTATAAGCTTATCATGTAATTATATTACTAAAGGATTTTAATCCGTAAAGATTTCATATTTCTTTATTTAGGCTTTATTATTTTAAGTTTTATTAAAAACGAACCTAATATTTTTTTGACATTCTCTCTCGGAAAACTTCAAGTGCGGAACCTCTACCCCCAATTTGTGTTAGCTTTAAGCGTTGTCACCTTGATTATATTGTTAGCCTTAATTTTTTTTAAGTTTATGGTAGTGTTGTTAACACTTCTAATGCGAACTTCAACCACTGGGAAGGTTAGTGCACTAAGCTAACACGACAGTAGTCGAATGACGGATATGAACCCAAAAATTTGAGTTTCACGGTTTGTATCGTATAATTTTATTTGTTTATAATGTATATTTTATAGGTTTGTTAGCCTTTTCTACATATCCAAATTTGCATTTTTTGTAAATGGGCAAAATTAATCACTTTTCGGCGTGACCCATCTGGGACTAGAAGGCCCGGCAGGCCTAAAATAAAGTGGAGCGACGACATCATGAAATATGATAGGATAGTAGTGGCGAAGGAGAGAGAAAAATGGGAGATGCTAAAGGAGGCCTTTCAACTAGGGGTACAAACCAAAACAAAACTAAAAAAACTGCATGTTTTTTTAAATGGTTTACATATTTAGATATATAAAAATAATTATTTTAGTTTGTATATTAATATAAATGTTTTTCTTTTTTTACTATTGTTTGTTTATGGAAAAGGTTATTATATTATCATTATTATATTAATAAATTTTAAGTAAAAATTGATTTTTGGACAGCAGCTTCCTGATTACAAATTAAAGTCATTTAAAAACTACGGGCGGCAACACGCCTCCCTGCGATGAAGATACAAGAATTGCTCGCTTAAACTACAATCGTATACCTATTCACAATTAAATTATAGTTCCAAGAGTAGTTCGGGCAATACCAATTATTTCGATTGATTCATCCATTCATCCATGAAGGCAAGCACTCTAGGGTTCAAAATGGATGGTCAATATCTTTATTAAATTCGTAAATGGTTTTCAAATACAAAGAATTGCGTACGTTGTTATAATATCTGGAATGTTTAATTTCGATAATTATCATCATCATTACAAAAAAATTACGATGCCTCATTGATCTAATTGTCATAAACGCGGTTGATGTTCATAAAGTCCCGGGTTCGAAGCCCAGGTCGGGTCAAGTTCAGTTATTTTTTCTAGGTTTTTCTATTAAGAAATTCTCAGAAGTAATCAGGAGTTAGGAAGGTGGTGGTGTTTCACTCCCGTGCCTCGGAAAGCAAGTAAATAAATTGTTTATTATTACAGATTAAGTTTTATAGAATAACGGTGACAAACGAGCACACATTCCGCCTGAATCCACCTGTGGCCCATAGACATCTACATCTATTGTCGATTAAGAATCAAAATGCAGTATATATTCTATAATCTACATCTACATCTACATCTACACTTCTACACTACTATATTTACTATTATAAAGAGGAAAGATTTGTTTGTTTGTTTGAATTGAATAGGCTCCGAAACTACTGGTCCGATTTGAAAAATTCTTTCACCATTAGAATCCTACATTATCATTGATGAACATAGGCTATATCATATTTTCAAAAAAGTTAGGGATCCGTATGAAAACTTCGTTAATGTAACCCAAGGTGTGAAAAAAATTCCAAAAAGAGTCCTTATATCGCGTACGCTGCGGAAACTATTGATAATAGAGCAAAGTAATGTACTTCAGTTTTATAGAGAATATCAATATATACAAAAAGTCTGCGATACCATATTTTTAACTATTACAGTTATGTCACAATAACTACTTTTCATGTTAAAATGTGAAATAGTAACGCCGGTACAAACTAGGCCACATTATTCGTATCAGTAACTGTATCATGCATAACCACCAATTACGTTAACCATGTAATTTTAGTAACATATTTCACTTTTTAAATCTTTGTTAATTCAGAAACCGTCCGTCATGATGTCTCTCTCGAAGTTCGCATGTCGCAAGGCGCAGACGCGTGATATACGCGGGTGAAACCGCGGGGCACAGCTAGTTTATATATACATTTGATATGACCGCAGAGAGATCAGGTCCTGTCGTATCGATCTATGAGAGTGAGGGGAATTGAGAGTGCCCGTGTGCTTGCGCAACTCGGGAACTATAATGTCCTGCGAAGATGGCTTGTCCCTACTGGGACCTGCCGCCGAGTTCGAAATTCGGTCTGGAGGACATTATTATTACTTCATCACTGGTGAACATTGAGCTTCTCTAAGGAATGCCGCAAAACACTGTCCTGTGCCACCTGCATCTATTAGCACGTCGTCACTTTATCTAGTACTACTTACCATAAGAGTATATAATTTTAGTTCGAAGAGTGAGAAAAAAAACGCGTGTTACATAAAAAATAATTCGAGTATCTTTGTTTGGCTGCAGATCTTTATGTAGCCAGTACAATTTACCGTTGGCCTTAGTGTTAGGTGATTTTTTTGACACTGGCGATATCAAATACCAAGAAACTGTTATTATTGATTGAAGATTCGATAGCGTTACACAAAACTGACGTTGCGGGCTGCGAGTTTGAATCTCATATAGTTTGAATATCGAAATAAGTATTTATAAAAACCATAAATAATAATTGTTTCTGACATTGTTTTGTTCTCATTTATTAACGATAATTAAATATCTTAAAATGTGTGTGTGTTTAAAAAATGCTGCAGTATAATGCAAATTTGCATTGTACATTATGACATACCATAATTACAAAATATATTAAAATAATTTATAGGTATAACACCGCATGTATCATTTATTTGTTTATCACGCTTGTACATATTTAGAATATACAAAAAGAAATTCCAATGTGGTTCGAAGAACAAACGGTGAAATAAACCTCGCAGGTATACTCTTTTTTGAAATATTTTAAAAAATTTACATTACATAGCTTAGTAAATACACTGCAAGGTGTGATGCCGGGCTAGGTGTGCTGCCCGGAGAGCGTTGGCCGCTCCCCGGGCAGCACACCTTGCCCGGCGGGAGATCTCCCCTTTTCCTTCTACCGGCCACATACAGAGTACAAAATACGACAACCGATTCATTGTTAATACTAGAGTAACCCATGGGTGTGTTCTCTGAAATTAAAAACAGGCGATTAATAATTTAAATCTTATATAGGGAACCGGAGCAGTCCAGCCGACACAAGCTGCACCCGTTCAGAAGCATGACACATATGGTAGCCATCGCTCTCCTAGACCATAGAAAATCTTTAAGCGCGCATGTTTGTTCTTTTTTTGTACGTTTGTTACCGTTACAACCTATTAAATTCCACTTCTGAACATAGGCCTACCCCATAGGTTGTCTCATAGGGGGTTTATCTGCCATAGTCGCCAGGCTTGACAAGCGCAGTTTTTTTATTTTAGTCGTTATTATGAAACAAATCAGAAGATAATTTGTTTCCCTCTGTCGCCTCTTACGACACCCACGGGATGACATGGGCTAGTGGATATTCTTACACCGCCACTACACGGTTGACTACAATACATATTGATAATGAAGCAATAATTAAACGTGGTATTGCCAATCTCCTTACTAAGCGTGTCGATTATGGCAAAACATGGAGTTGGAACCTTCGGGATTGGAATTTAACGAGATGATGAATAACAAGAAGAAGAAGAATGAACATTACGTTTAAGAACATCGAAATAAAATAACTGACGTTT
The DNA here is from genome assembly GCA_963668995.1 of Parnassius mnemosyne. Lineage (NCBI taxonomy): Eukaryota > Metazoa > Arthropoda > Insecta > Lepidoptera > Papilionidae > Parnassius > Parnassius mnemosyne. The sequence continues at coordinate 10,453,056 of CAVLGL010000024.1, forward strand.
AACTTGAATTGTAACAAAACCTATAACTTCGCAGCCTTTGTGGCGGCTTGTTACAAGTTTGCTTGTTAAGAATGGCTTTGAGTCATTTGATATGTTTCTTTGATACAAATCTTCACACGATACGTTTCCTCTCGTCCTTTATAAATTGTTGCATAGTTGGTCTATTGTTTATTTTTCGAAAATGTTGTGATAACAAATAAACACGCGTTTTTCGTGATACAAGCGGTAACAATATCATTATTTAATTTTTATTATAGTTATTTATTAATGAAGTACGCAATGAAGTACACGTTTTTATCGTGGAAGAGCCACGTTGCAACTATATTTATAGTTGTAGCACGAATGTATTGGCTCAACAATGGACTACGCTTTCACAGAATATAGTAAATTGGTTTACGAAAAGTAAAAATTAATGAAAAATATTATCACTCATTCATTATTAAGGGCAGCCGTTGTTAAAACTTCTCTAACATACACCAGAGAGCTAAAACATATGCAAAAGAAAATGTGTCGTTGATTAATACGAAGTAGAGCCATGCTTTATTGTGGTTGTAGCCCGAATGGGTGGGCTCAACGGGGAAATGACCATGCTTTCACAAAACATGCTTTACTCCTGCTGTGTTTAATATGGTGAGTGTAAAAAATCGGAGACTCGTTTTACTGGAAACGGGACATTCTATCTTAGTCCTTTAGAGTTGTCAAGGCGTTTGCAGTGTGTTTCTTAATTGAGGATAGATGTAGATATCAATGGGCAACAGCAACCACGTATTCTCAGGTGGATTGTGTGCTCGTTTTTGACACTCGATTTATGGCGGAATAGATAATATGGCGGACTTAAGGTCAATGGGCGTTCCTGTGTCCTGTGTCCCAGTTAACCATTAGGCAAAGCAGAAATAAACATATTAGTGGCGGTGAAGCATAAAGATATAAATGATTAAATGTTAAACATGTACATGAGCCTCTCCCGTTATAGAGAGCACTAATTTGTCTTAATTATCATGCTTGGTATTCAGATTGACGATTGCAGTACCAGACGTCTCGAAGTTAGATTCTTATAGTTACTATGGCGCTATAAAAGCATCAGCGTCACACGTTTCAGACGTCAGGTGTTAATGTATCTTTGAATAAACATTATCAACTACGAAAGTGTGATTTGATTTACATAATCAAATTTACATAATCTGACAAGGCATGTACGCGTATTTGCATTCTGTTACGATCAAAGAAAATCTACAGAAAGACAAAACGTTGCTTGCTATACTATGATACATTTTATAGGAGTGGAAACATTATCAGTGATGCTAAGATTTCTTTTTCCTTAAATAAAGATCAATGGACGAATGTATCTATTAACGTGGAGGCGTTTGTGTAATTCATTTTGCTTTGTTTTTCATACATATACGAGTATTTTTATTTTTTGTGGACTTAGTTTTTTATGTTATTTTATTTCAGTTCAACATTTAATCATCCATTTCTTTATGCTGCACCGCCCCTAATATGTTTATTTCTGCTTTGCCTAATCGTTGACTGGGACACAGAACACAGGAACGCCCATTGAAATTAAGTCCGCCATATTTTTTTATAGAATTAACAATGACAAACGAGCACACAACCCAACTGAGAATACGGTTTCTATTGCCCATTGACTTCTACATCTATCCTCGATTAAGATACATAGTGCAAATGCCTTGTCACCTCTAAAGGACTAGTATGCCTCATTTCAAATAAAAAGGTTCTCCGATTTTCTACACTCACCATATGAAACACAGCAGGATTAAAGCATGTTCTGTGAAAGCATGGTCCTCCTCCCGTCGAGCCCACCCATTCGGGCTACAACCACAATAAAGCATGGCTCTACCTCGTATTAATCAACGACACATCTTCTTTTGCATATGTTTTAGGTCTCTGGTGTATGTATGAGATGTTTAAACAACGGTTGCCCTTAATGATGAGTGAGTGATAATATCATTCATCAATTTTTATTTTTCGTAAACCAATTTAATATATTCTGTGAAAGAGTAGTCCATTGTCGATCCGACCCATTCGTGCTACAACTATAATAGGGTTGCAGTGTGGCTCTTGTACGTGTACTTTATTGTGTACTTCATTAATAAATAACTATAATAAAAATAAAATAATAATATTGTTTTCGCTTGTATCACTATGCAACAATTTATAAAGGACGAGAGGAAACGTATCGTGTGAAGATTTGTATCAAAGAAACATCAAATGACTCAAAGCCATTCTTAACAAGCAAACTTGTAACAAGCCGCCACAAAGGCTGCGAAGTTATAGGTTTTGTTACAATTCAAGTTAAACGTCAGTTATTTTATTTCGATGTTCTTAAACGTAATGTTCATTCTTCTTCTTCTTGTTATTCATCATCTCGTTAAATTCCAATCCCGAGGGTTCTCCAGTTAGACCAACTCCATGTTTTGCCATAATCGACACGCTTAGTAAGCATATCTATACAAATAAATAAATTTGAAGTGTCTGTTTGTAATGTCAAAATTACAGTTTTTTTTACTAAATGCATATGAAAGTAAATACAGTACTTATAACTAAAATACTATGTTTAAAATTGTTGTCTGTCTGTCTGTCTGTTTGTTCCGGCTAATCTCCAAAACAGCTGGGCCAATTTTGACGGGACTTTCACTGGCTGATAGCTGATTTCATAAAGAGTAACTTAGGCTACTTTTATTTTAGAAAAAGAATTAGGGTTCCGCGAAAAAACATAAAAACCCTAACACGCGAGCGAAGTCGCGGGGAACAGATAGTTGACAATACGACGTTTAATTATTGATTCATAATCAATATGTATTGTAGCCAACCGCGTAGTGGCGGTGTAAGAATATCCACTACACCATAACATGCCGTGGGTGTCATAAGAGGAGACAGAGGGAATCAAATCATCTCCTTTTTAGGGTTCCGTTGCCAAATGGCAAAAAACGGAACCCTTATGGACTCGTCATGTCTGTCTGTATGTCTGTCCGTCCGTATGTCACAGCTACTTTTTTCCGAAACTTTTAGAACTATGCTGTTGAAACTTGGTAAGTAGATGTATTCTGTGAACCGCATTAAGATTTTCACACAAAAATAGAAAAAAAAACAATAAATTTTGGGGGTTCCCCATACTTAAACTGAAACTCAGAAAATTTTCATCTAACCCATACGTGTGGGGTATTTATGGAAGGATCTTCAAAAATGATATTAAGGTTTCTTATATTATTTTTTTCTAATCTGAATAGTTTGCGCGAGAGACACTTCCAAAGTTGTAAAATGTGTCCCCCCCCCCCTGTAACTTCTAAAATAAGAGAACGATAAAACCAAAAAAATATATGATATCATTACCATGTAAACTTCCACGGAAAATTGGTTTGGACGAGATCTAGTAAGTAGTATTTTTAATACATCTGTTACTTGCTGCTACGGAACCATTCATGGGCAAGTCCGACTCGCACTTGACCGCTTTTTGTTTCCTAATAATGACTAAAATAAAAAACTGCGCTTGTCAAGCGTGGCGACTATGGCAAATAAGCCCCCTATGAGACAATCTATGGGGTAGGCCTATATTCCGCAGTGGAATTTAATAGGCTGTAACGGTAACAAACATACAAAAGAAGGACAAACAGTCTAATTGAGAACTATCTCCATTTTATGAAGTGAACTAAAAATAACAACATACTGCTGCTTTATTTTTCAGACCACCTCAAGTCTTCTCTTCAAGTCTGTATTGATTTATAGAAAATTTCGTAACCTTGTCTATAAAATGTTTTAACAAATATAAACCTTCCCGGAAACATTCAGTGAAACGCTGTTTCAAATTTCATATAATATGTTGTGTCAGATACATTGATGAGTAGTGAGTTCCCGTGATATTTTGAAATTGGTTTAATTAATTTATTAATTACAAGTAACGCTGCAGGTAACGGGACGGGAGATGCCTGTCAAGAATCAAGCGTGAAATCATATCATATGTCAATATATTAATAACTAGGAGAATAATTTATAGTTGTTTACTATTAACTAAAAGGAATACCTTATTTAATAAGCCATTTAAACACTAACTTTAGCGGAATTGTTTAATTTAACAAGTATTTACGTTTTAATGGAGTATATTATATAAGGAGTACTTTACAGCATCCACACCACATTATTCTGGGTCTGAGGTGCTTGATTTACTGATGTCAGAGATAATCCGGGCAAGCTTCAGATTTTTATTATTAGTTTGACGCAAAATGAGCTTGCCGAGTAACGTCTATAGAAAAAAAATTATGCATCAGTTAAATTCCAATCGACTTTGAAGACTATTTTGTATGCACAGTAAATAATCTTTTGATAAATAAACTAAAAAGATATGTAAAATTTTCTGCTTTACATTTTTACTTTGAAGTAGTTCGTATTTTCCATTCGTTCGCTTCAATTTTATTTTTTATTTATTTTTTTCAATATTATATCGTCTTTTGCTGTGTCGGCATTTTGAAATGTTGGAAGAGAATTCAATTTAACTCAACAATAAACGAACCATGGTAACTTAACTTCGAGGCACTTGCTGTAAATTTTATACTAAATAAGCATATAGTGTTTGTAATGAAATTAATAATTACAGTTGTAAGTGCTACACCCATATTCACAAACATTACTATGAGCTCTCACAGAGTAGTCGATATCGCAGAATACAGAAAACGACGAACAATAGAATGTGTTTAACCCATTGAGTTTAATCTGTTTAACCTGTGTTGTGTTTTAGTTTAACCTGATTACAAATTTAAATGAAACTAACTTGTGACTGATTACAAAGTTGATAAGCTGCGATAACAACTTTTTCAATCAGAGCATCAGAGTACCAGGCCATAATCGAAGAAAAAAACTTTCTTGATATAACAGTCTAGTGACTTTTAGTATCTAAATGTATATTCTAATATTATTCATTTCAGTCTATTTAGTTTAAGTCAACGAATTTTAAAAACTAGTTACAGAACTAAAAGTAGAAAATGTACAATGTATTGTAAATATGTAAAACAGAAGAAAATAAGCGAAAATTTTGAGTATAAAATTAGCTCAATCTCATTTCCGCTGAGGAAACTGACCTCGGAAAAAGTACCAATTGTTTAATGTTTGTAGCAGAAACATCATTGCAAATCGCGTTATATCTGTGTTAATGCAATATCCGACAACAAAAGTAGTAGAATGTTTCTTTTTACTTTTAGGATTTTTGCAATGAGAAAAATGGTACATAGTACGAATATTTTATAGTAGTCGTATTAATTGAAAAATGTTATGTATTCTCTAACAATATTAACGACACGGAGTTGTTAGTACAATAATACCTTAGTATTAAATCTTTCAAAATTTACATTAAATAATACTTTACCGAACCTAAGCCACTAATGCAAATACAAATGTGTTTCAAACAATACAAAAAGCAATTTATTTTTTAATCTTAATATATCAAATGGCAGAGTGGACAAGGGACGCTCTAATAATTAATTTTATTGACAAAATTAGGGATATATCAAAGACGAGCCAAATTGAGGGTACCATTATCTGACTAGCATGTACTTAATACGCAGACATATGGTGTGATGGGTGTGATAAGCGGGAAAGGTGTGAAAGATCGTGTCATATAGGCTCTACGTGGTAGAGCCATGGGTAGCCAGTAGCACGAATGGGTCGGCTCTACCGGGAAAGAACCACGCTCTCACAGAACACCAGCGTAAAATAGCAACTTAATGCTGCTGTGTTTCGTATGGTGAGTGTAGAGAACCGGATACCCTTTTTGCTGGAAAAGAGGCATTCTATCTTAGTCCTCAAGGCTGACAACGCATCTGCATTTTAATTCGCAAACGAGGATAGATGTGGGTGTCTATGGGCCGCAGTGATCACTTGCCATCGGGTGGATTGTGCGCTCGTTTGTCATCCTCATTCTAAAAAAAAATATAGAAGTCCATAGGTCTCGCAGCCAACTTCAGACTACAGATGCATTTTCATCTCTGAGTTACCGTTACCGTTACAGCTTATTAAAGTCCACTGCTGAACAGTGGCCTCTCCCATAGATTGCCTCATATAGGGGATATTTACCATAGTTTCCACGCATGGAAAGTGGATTGGCAATCTCAGTTTTTTTATTCTCAGTCATTATTAGGAACACGCTGCTGCCCATGCATGCTGCAGCATGTTATTATAATGGCTTCCTATTTGGCGGCAGAAATGAATAAAAGAATGATATCTAATCGGAAGGACTCCTAGATTGAAAAATAGCGCTACAACTTTGAGACTAATAACCACCTAATATGATAAAAAAATTATGGCCGAAGCTTTTCTAACGATTTCTCTCCAAAGAGATCTCAATTTTCAAATTGGTAGTATATATTGCCTTTTGGTGTTCACAGCTTCAGATTTAATGATCACACCGAACTTTAACGATTTTATCCTTCCACGCAATCACAATGGTCATCTTCGCGTCAACGGCTACAGTCTCTTACAATTTTGGGGAACTAAGAATATTAATCAAACTATTATCTAAAAAGGACTATTCATTAATTTTAAATACACGAGCCTCGTAACTTTCATGTGGCATTAAATAACTTAAGTTGGATAAACAACGCTCTCAAAAATGCTAGCATAAAAATAAACATTTAATAAAAGTACGAGTAAAAGTTGAATTCAAAGAACTAAAAAGAATCGAATAATTTCGATAAAATATCTTCTGATATCAGTGCGAAGACATTTAAACAAAACATTGTAAAAACCAGCGTCAAACTTTGTTCAATTCCTTTTCGCCATTTTGCTATAGAACGGATATTTTGATTAAAAATGGTTTTATATTATATGTATTATATGGTATCAGCTAAGCCCGGAAGAAAAAGGGTGATACACTGGGAGTGTATATTTACACGAGCTATTTCGAGCGACTTTTGAATCTCACAGAACTCAAACACTATTAAAACTACACATTTACAATATCGCATACCTAATGACCCTGTGAATACCTAGCCTGATATAGTTTTTGAGTTCTTAAGAAACCAAAGCCAGGCCACTTCTAGATTACTTAGAAACTTGAAATTTGGCATCAAGGTAGTAGTTCCAAGAACGTTGTACATTACTATGGATTGTATGATTTAAGAAACTGCTACATAGCAATACTCATGGCGCCCGGTCAGATCCAAACTTTTTTAACCAATAACCTCAATGAAATCTGATTTATTTTTACAGGACACAGACACAGACATATCCACACAAATTTACTGTATATTCCTGATGGAATAGCGAGTGCCTTTGGTATCCGGCTGATAGTTTAAAGAGCTTAAATAAAAGGTTAATTCAAATTCAAATACCTTAATATTTTTCTCCATGAAACTTTTTAAATGGTTTTGTTTAAAATATAATATTTTATTCCTTTATGTATCTGAACATATCACGCACAAAATAATTTTATTGCATTGTCTTCCATTCAGCCATGTGGAAAAGCAAAAAATACTGTATAGGTTGTGTTGCAGAAAAGTTACGCGATAAATTGAAAAATACGAAAGAAAATTTCATTGTACATTTATAATTCATAATTGGGATTTTCGCAGTAGAAACAGAGTAAAAGTCACAGCCCAACAAAATAGCAAACTGGCAATGGCCAGGCCATGCAGTTAAAAGAACTGACAACTCATGAGGAAAAAAAATCATTTCATGGTGGCCTCACTAAGCAAAATGTAGGGAGCCCTCCAGCTCGATGGAGTGACAACCTGGTAAGATATGCCGGAAGTCGATGAATGCTGGTGCTTCAGACCGTGGTTTGTGGCTTTATAGATAGCGTAAGCGTAAATTACAGATTACTTTATTTTTATTTTTATTAAGTGGCAGTGACGTGTTAAGGGCTGTAATAATAACGACGATGATGCATTTAGGTGTTGGGTTCGATTGAAAAGGAAGATCTACGATGTAACAACTTAAAAATTTATCGTCTCAGTTTTTGCTCAAAGTTTTATCTCAAACCTTAAGAAGTTAAAAATGTATAAAAATTCTGAAAGTATTTCACTAAATTAAACTTACTCCTCCTCATAACTTAACCAAAGTGAAACAGTTTTATTTTCAAACTTGAGTCATTAATTTTTAAAATATTTTTGCATATTAAATAAACTTGTCCTAGTAGGTAAAATGTGAACTGGAATATGCCAATTTTTTCTTCAAATATAAACCAATAGTGCTGTAACTTGTCGCCCCTATACACTGCAAATGCTACGAAATAATTTATAACATGTTACGTTTGTCAGTCAACAAGAACCTTAGCTGCGACGAGCTGAGAGTGTGGCGCCTCGAACAACCACATACATACTATAATTATTACACACCCATTGACTAAATGAAATGGCCACCTCGGTCTAGTCCTTTGCTTTAAGCTAGCCATTTTTCATAGCTATACCCACCATGCAAATAGGCCGCGGGTCCTTTGGCCCCTATGATAAAGTAAAAAACCGATGAGGATTGGGGGTATGACAAAAGCCGCCAGCCAGCCAGAATTGAAAAATATTGGCCATCAAGATCATAAATAGCCGATATCAAGTTTTGCTATGTTAAGCGTTTTACGCATCCGGTAACACTTATTTGTTTAGTTAAAAAAGAGTAAAAATTTAAAATATATAAAGAGAGAGATAATATCATTAAATTACCGTCGCATGATTGGCTATTATGCAAATTACACTCGCAACCACTCATTGCTCGATCTACGGATACTCATATAAATATCAGTATTACTTACTGAAAATATATGTACAAAATATTGATTTCTCAAAAATATGACTCAGTTTTACAAACAAATTTCGATTCTCTGAACAGCTTGAAATCTAAGTGCAACGAAACCCACGACTTGCTAACATTTCCGAGGTGAAAGGTATTATTATATACATATATTTGACAAGGTATGTATATCATGGTAGACATAGTAACCCACAGGTTACAAGTAAATAAATAGAAAAATCTGTGTTCAAAGAAAACTTTTTATTCCGTAAAAATTTTACGTGCAATCTATAAATTAAAGTTTTAATTTTCAATCACAACTATACTTATATATACAAATTAAAAAGAAAAACTATGAAAGGATAAAAACTATTTTATGGATGTTTTGATATTAATTTATTACGCAATATAGATTATGTTTTAAAAAATGCTGTATTTTTTTCGCGTTAAATAAACGGTAAATATGAATTAAAAAAAATGAAATGCTTTTATCCATTGAACTGTATTCATTTTGAAACTAAATCGTAAGCAATAGAGGCGAAAAGGAAAATTGTAATGTATCTACTACATTCTTACCATCATGATGTGTTTGATCCTCGAATTTCTATTGGCCAATATTCAAATTTGAATCCAACAAGGTAAGGCGTGTGAAGCGAAAATTTATACTAGGGCTAATATTGCCTGGGGGCTTATAACCTCATAACGTTTTCCTTAACATGACAGCGGAGAATTTAACAACATGGATGGTTTGCAATATTAACTTTTATGTAGGCTAATATTATTTAATAAAACTAATATAAAATAATTCTTTTATTATTTTAATATATAATAATAACAAAACAAATCTCCTCCTTGCCCAAAAACCTGAGAGGAGAGTTGTGTCCCGTCACCCCGGGGCCAAGATCTGGGAACTCAGAGGTAAAAAAAAATATATATCACTCGTCTCCATTACGAACAGACACTATTCACGGCATGACTGAGTAATTAAAAATGTCTCTAAAGTCTTGATCACGAACGCGGAATAGCCATTCTTTATTAATTCTTACTTACTTACTTATATTCACGCACAATCCCTGACGGGGTAGCCAGAGAGAACAGATCACCAAGTGTCACGATCCTTACATACCTCTTTCGCTTCTTTCAGATTCATTATCTTCTTCATACATGCACGTCTAGGTATCCGAGTACTCTTGACCCTACCCTCTTCGAGCAATTTGCTCTCATGGTCTTCGAAAGTTAGTCTCGGTCTACCTCGACACCTTTTAATATTAACTTTCGCGCTATATATTTTCTTCACCATTCGGTCTTCACTCATTCGTTTATTAATTCTACATTTTATAAAGCGTGAATAGACGTAAATGTTAATAATAATGATATCTTGGAATTGCTGACAAGTTTATCTATTTATGTTCTATGGTCTCCAACATAATTGCGCTGAATTGACATATGAATATCACGCAATTTCGCAGATTTACGGAACCATATTACACGAGAGAGCACACAGTCCACCTTATGGTAATTGGATGGTAGATCACAGGTAGTTACACGTACCTAATCTCGATTAAGAATCAAAATGAAAATGCGTGGACATCCCTGATGGATAAGGTCAGCGGTTCTCGATATTCAATGTATGAAACATAGTAGCATTATGATGTTTTTTCACAGTGGTATTTTGTACGACCGTGGTTTTTCTTTGGCCTCGTCCACTATTAACTGCATTTACTCCTGCCACGAAAATTAACAGGTATTTTCGTACGCGTATATACGTTGAGAAATAAAATGGGTTTAGAAATAAAAAAAACCCAGATGGGTTTAAGTTAGAACTTAATTAAACGCGATAAAATCCGTAAAAGTAGTTTGATTCAATGTGTAGTGTTCGCGTAAATATAAGAAATCATTATACATCTTTCGATTTTAGAATGCATAATAAAAAATCAACGTAAGTAAGCGTTAATATAAATGCGTATGTGAATAGGCGCTAAATAACGTTTTGATATACGAACGTTAAAGGCATTTAGCATATATTATGAACAAGTAGTCCTATGTGTTCCAAATGGAAATTTTCAAACGATTTTCATTGTGGTTGTGGGTATGATGGTGACGTAAGAGCCATTCGCGTCGTGGCTGACGTCACTCAGCTTTACATAGCAATGGCATTTTGAATTTTGTGTGTTAATGCTTTCGTAATTGCATAAATAAACTATGTTTTGTTCCCTACCACAGTAATATTTTAAATGTGTGTAAATTAATGTAAAAAAGAAAAACACAGGGTATCCCACTGCTGGGGATAGGTATCCTTTCACTATTGAGAGGATTATTGAGTAATTTACTTTCTCAAGTCCTTGTAATATTTTATCCTTCAGCTCATAATGTTTTCCTTTACCATCGAACACTTGGTAATTAGCAGTTAAAATTGCTATTAACAATTTCATTAGTGTCATTATCTAACCTGGGTTGCTTATGTACGTTGTGTAATAACAATTAAACCATACTTTATTATTTTACTAGTGTCCCCTTTTGTATTTTTATATTACTTTTTACATAGCAAGACTGGATCTGTGGCATTTTCGTTCTTGTAACCTTTCGAAACCGTGTTCATTATGATATGTTCAAGGGGAAATAAAGTGACTTTTCTTATTCTGCCCTTTCATTATTTTAATAACTACCACAAGCTTAAACGGTATATATATTATGTATATAACATTTATAGCGAGCGCTTGGATCCTGACCTAACACGGCTTCTCCTAAAATAATGTGAATAATAATACTTCATTTAGTTCTGAGTTATGGTGTTCAATATTGTTAAATATATTCTACGTATATATAAACCACCTCTTTGGTCTAGTAGTAGTAAACACAATTATGAACACGAGGTTCCAGGTTCGATTCCTGGTCAAATTCCCAGTAGCAGCCAGAAATCAGGCAGTTCATTGTGTTATACTCCCTTAACTCAGAAATCATGTAATGCCGTTGGTCCTTTGCCTAATCTCTGTCCGGTCGTGTCAGATTACCATCATATATCTAAATTAGCTAGCAAAGTGAGTTCTGCAACATATGCTGTAAAAAAGATGATGAATGTAAGAATCTTGCTATGTAGTAATCTTTGTTTTGCAGAAGAGTGTCATAAGAGCAATTTATAACCTAGGTTCGAAGGAAGCCCTTACATAAAAAATTTAAAGAAATAAACATACATATTAAGTTTGGTCTCTCATATTAAAGAACATTGAATATAGGTATGTGCACAACAATAAAATAGTTTTAATAAAAAAATTATGATGTACACTCTGCAAATACCAGGAACAAGTTAGTTATATATGCTCGACTCCAAAGAGTTAGTAATTCCTTCATGGGGTACTGTATACGCTTTTACAACAAAGTCCCAGAAAATGTACAGACCTTATCTATCAAAATGTTTATGATTTTTATTAAGTAATTATTGTTTATTAAGGGTTATTATACTAATAAATAGAACATGATTGATAATAACCCCTAGGAATAGGGTGATATCTGCCATGCTGTTTCTATATGTTTTTATAACGAATGTATAAAATATTATAATGTAGATTATGCTTTTAACAAATTCCCGGTCAGAGGTTTTTTCCGAAGCAGTGGTAAAAGCAAAAAACTTATTTATATAAGAATTACATGTAATCTATATATATTAAGTAACAATGATTCTCTTCTATTCTAATTAATTTTACTAGTTGGTACTCCTTTTAAACTGGGTATCTCCCTCTTACTATTAATTAGGCATTCTATATCTCTATTGTTCGTTGTCACAACGCGTTTGTATTTAGATTTTTAATCGGGAATTAGATTATTTTCAAGTTAATACAGGTATTTTATGTGTTCATTACTCCTACTTAAAATTGACTATATATAATTATGAATGTTTTTAATAATAACTGGTATAAAATCTAAACTGGTAAAAAGTTAATATTATATTAACAAACAAGTACAGTGAAAATTGATCATGTGCTGTTGATATTTGTATATAGTTACTACGTGGGCTTGTGGGAGGAGATTGAGTAATATGGCTACTACGCCAAAGGTTCTAGGTTTAAATCGCAGCTTGGATTAACATTCGCTTGCGTTTTATGTGTAGCTGTGAATGCAGGGGATGACATCTTTCATATAGTTTAATATTATATCACAATCAGCAAGATTTACATCATTTAATTCTTCACTCTACTTTCTACCATTTATTTTATCGTGAGGAAATACTCATAGATACCTCACGCCGCGGGGTCAACGGAAAGGTTATACCGGATAGCTGCCGGCTTAAGCCCCGCGGTGGTCACCATCAGCGTATATGAGAAATGCCAGAATTTTCGTTCGAAACGCGACCGGAATGAGCTCTTAAATCACTTTGACTGACCGACGCATGAGCAGCACTTATTATATCTAGCAGCCTTGCAGAGGAACACCACCATGAAGGAGAGAGCCGTGACGAACGCGTTGGCAAATTCATCTCTAAGTGGGATCTCTCCAATCCCATTTAGCAGCCTCCATCTGAATTATTAGGGATTCAAAGAAGGCGTCTACGGTCCTCGCATTGCTGACACCACTGCTGACAGAGAGATGCTTCGATTGAAAACGCTTTTCACAGAGACGAGTGCGTCACGTTGTGAAGGTCTTTATTATTGCGTACACTTTTTTGTGTTATCAGCTCTTGGAATCTCCCATTGACTTGCCTTTATCATCTCGCTTGGCAGGCGGATTCAAGATTGCTATACCAGACGGCTCTCAGCTCTGCCACTGGTGCCCCTCGCCGTTTTACGTGTTTAGATGCTTTCATTGCTATCTTTCAGAAGCCATAACATTTTTCTGGCATTTCCTAGTAGCTGCCTTTTACGATACTCACGTTACGAAATTGGATGATGGATTCTCCGACACTAACTTAAATTCCCTACGTAATTTATAAATTCGTGGTAAAAATTCATAAAAAATTATAATTATAAAATATCCTGACATTTTTATTGTATCCCCGGCGTTACTATAATTTCTTTACTTATCACTTATATTTCATTATATTAGAACAGTAACAGAAAATTTTGTAGCAACCTAAACTTAAAATAATGGAGTCTGTTACCGTACCTCTAAAACAAAAGTTTGTACGCGAAATTCAAGAAAATATTGGATTTTGAAGCTAAGTTAGAACAACAACGAACAAGATAATCGCGAAATTTATTGTTAACTTCATTGTTTATAACTCACTAACTTACATAACATTAAACTATAAAATATTTTTTATCACAATAGGAAAAATAAACTAACAACTAAAATGAATGCCAGGTAATAATCGAAAAATACAACAATACTAGCCGGCCTGGCAGACGTTGTACTGTGCTTCTTGGTAGTGGCGCGATGAGTTTTATTGACTTATAAAAAATGATCTTCTTTGTTGACTTCTAATATTCACTTACATACTATTTTTAAGCAGCCGTAATCGAGCTACCAGTCCACTACAGCTGCTACAACGTCTCATGAACATTAATTTTTTCATCGCAATCCACGATAAGCTGATGCGTAGTCACCCTTAAAACGACGATAATATGTTTCACCTCCTGCCTTTTATATGGTAATGATGATGATGAAACTTACCAGTTCATGTAAATTAGTATCTTTCTCAGACATATTTCTGCCGCTAAGCAGAAGTGAATTCTACGGTACAGTAGGTACACATAGTGAATTTCAATATACTTTAGCTGATGCACTTAGTACATAGGACAATACAGCAGAATCACTTTTGCTTGATGGCAGAAATATCTAAAATAATAGTACCAGCTCAAATGAACTGGAAAATTTTCATCATCATCATGACTTCGTAAAAATCTACTAATGGATAGGAGTGTTTTCCGAGAGGATTTTCCTTATTCGTTACGTTTTTCTGACGGATTGGTTTATTGCTCGCAGTACCAGACATCTCGCACTCTCGCACCTTTGACGCTGCTCACCTTCGCTGGTCTGTTAAGTACATTTGAAATACGTTTATGTCTGACATAAAGAGGATGGTTAGACAGTCATCAATCGAAAAAACAAAGATCAGTGCCTTTATTCTAAGTATTCAATTTAGACTTAATTTAATTTGATATTTAATTTGGAATTATTGTCTAAATTTAAGTACTAAATTTTATTGTAAATTATTATATAATTTAATTCTTTTGAGCAAGCTGTGTCTACACATATATAAGAATATATTTTAGAAATGTTTGTTTTATCAGGTATTATAAAACAAACATTTCTAAAATATATTCTTATATATGTGCATGTTGTAGTAGTTTTGTTTAGTTTTGTAGATCAAATAAATAGAAAAAATATTTAGTACTAGTTCATTATTTTATTAATTTTTTAGAGTTGATCGTCACAGATAACTAATTCAACGTATCTTCTATTATTATATATATTGCAGGTCAAAATAAAAATAATATTAATACAAATAATTAAGAAGTATACAGTTTTGAGAATGATTAATAAAGACAATTTTTACTCAGTCTGCATGAAATTAATCTAAGCAAGCTTTCGTTGTTATGGCTTTACGTAAGACCCCGTGTCCTTTCAAAAGTAAATTATAAAATCCTTAAATTATTAAGGCGTGAAATTTATATTAAAGATTGTGTTTGATTGAATTAAATCCATTTTTCATTTGGATTACGATGTGATCCAAATCTATTAATAATTCACTTTATCGAAATGAATGAACGAAGATAGATGCCTATCAAAAAGGTAGCATGGTTTTATATCGACAGATTAAATTATATTGGTTTTTATCTTTACACATAATAATATTGAAATAACTGCCTTTCATCGAGCTGAGGGAGCTATTCCCATTTTAATTGTTCTCACGGCTCATATCATCGGATCTTTTTACTCCATCTAGCACAGGTAGTATATAACGATTGCCAGTAACAGAATGATTCTTATAGAACAGTTGTTGGTTCTTCAACTTCTGTGGCCGTGGTAGGGAAAAGGGGAGAGCGCTCCAAGTGGTACTTTAGTTTCTGTGATGTTAATGTTGTTAGCCTATTCGGCTCTCACAGCTTTATCGAATTTCAGATTATTTTTTTATAGTTGACAAGCGAGCACACAGTCCACCTGATGGTAAGTGGTTACCCATAGACATCTACATCTATTCTTAATAATGAAACAAAATGCAGATGCGTTGTCAGCCGTGAGGACTAATGATATAATACACTTTTTCAGTAAAAAGGGTCTCCGGTTCTCTACACTCAGCATACGAAACACAGCAGCATTAAGCCACTATTTTACGCTGGTATTCTGTGAGAGCGTGGTCTTTCCCCGGTTGAGTCAACCCATTCATGCTACAACCATAATGTAGCTGCAGCAAGGCTTTACCGTGTAGAGAACATCTATTCGAATGCTTGTCATTTCTGTGACAGGTGTGATAGACCATTGCCAATTTAGTTTCAATATGGAAGGCTTTGTCGGTGACCTTGGCCCTTTGACGGATTTAAAAAAGATGAATAAGAAGATGAAATGAAATTTTAACCCAATCTACTAAACCGGAACCTCGTATAGCCGCATACGACTATCATTCTGTACCGAACTGAGGCGCCCGCTTTCACCTTCTCACTGTTATATATCATATATCATCAGATCTTTTTACTCTATCTAGCATACATAGTATATATAATAGTTATTGGTTCTTCATAGTAAGTCTCGTATATAGTCATTTTGATTAATATATAGGAGGACACTATGCCAGTAACTCCTTAACAGTATTCTGCATAGGATGCAGAATACTGTTAAAAATTATATGTATTTTCGTAATTCCTCATTATTCATTAGTTATACTAGAAAGTGAATAATAAAACAATTTTAGTTGCAAAACTCATATACATAGCTTTTAAAATATCCTGAACATCGGTACTTACTGTCCTAGTTGGCAAATAAAACACATAAATAGTGTAACTTCCTGTGCCAGGAGTAGCAGCATAACTTATTATATCTTGTCGCCTGTGTTATAAACAGTGCATACGTATGCACTTACCTTTATTTATAAGCTTATTATGTAATTCTATATTAAAGGATTTTAATCCGTAAAGATTTCATATTACTTTATTTAGGCTTTATTATTTTAAGTTTTATTAAAAACGAACCTAATATTTTTTGACATTCTCTCCCGGAAAACTTCAAGTGCGGAACCACTACCCCCTATTTGTGTTAGCTTTAAGCGTTGTCACCTTGATTATATTGTTAGCCTTAATTTTTTTAAGTCTATAGTAGTGTTGTTAACACTTCTAATGCGAACTTCAACCACTGGGAAGGTTAATGGACTAAGCTAACATGACAGTAGTCGAATGACGGATATGAACCCAAGAATTTGAGTTTCACGGTTCGTATTGTATAATTTTATTTCTTTATAATGTATATTTTATAAGTTTGTTAGCCTTTTCTACATATCAAAATTTGCATTTTTTGCAGATGGGCAAAATTAGTCACGTTTCGGAGTGGCCCATCCGGAACTAGAAGGCCCGGTAGGCCTAAAGTAAAGTGGAGCAACGACAACGTGAAATATGATAGTATAGAAGAGGCGAAGTAGATAGAAAGATGGGAAACGCAAAAGGAGGCCCTTCAACTAGGGGTACAAACCAAAACAAAACTAAAAAAACTGCATGTAATTTTAAATGGTTTACATACTTAGAGATATAAAAATAATTATTTTAGTTTGTATTTTAACATAAATGTTTTTCTTTTTTACTACTGTTTGTTTATCGAAATAAATAGTTTATTATATTATTATTATAATAATAAATTTTCAGTAAATATTGATTTTCTGACAGCAGCTTCCTGATTATAAATTAAAGTAATTAAAAAACTACGTGTGGCAACACGCCTCCCTGCGATGAATATACAAGAATTGCTCGCTTAAACTACAATCGTATACCTATTCACAATTAAATTATAGTTCCAAGAGTAGTTTGGGCAATACTAATTATTTTGATTGATTCATCCGTTTATCCATGAAGGCAAGCACTCTAGGTTTCAAAATAGATGGTCAATATCTTTGTTAAATTCTTGAATGGTTTTCAAGTACAAAGAATTGCGTGAGTTGTTATAATATTTTCGATAATTATCATCATCATTACAAAAAAATTAAGATTCCTCGTAGATCTAGTTGTCATAAATGTGGTTGATGTTCATGAAGTTCCGGGTTCGAAGCCCGGGTCGGGTCAAGTTCAGTTATTTTTTCTAGTTTTTTCTGTCAAAAAATTCTCAGAAGTAATCAAGAGTTAGGAAGGTGGCGGTATTTCATTCCCGTGCCTCGGAAAGCACGTAAATAAATTATATATTATTCCAGATTAAGTTTTATAGAAGAAGGGTGACAAACGAGCACACATTCCGCCTGAATCCACCTATGGCCCATAGACATCTACATCTATCGTCGATTAAGAATCAAAATGCAGTATATATTCTATAATTTATATACAATTCAATACGACCTTAGAGAGATCAGATCCTGCGCCTGATCTTTCTCCTGTCGTATCGATCTAGGAGAGTGAGGGGAATCGAGAGTGCCCGTGTGCTTGCGCAACTCGAGAACTATAACCCTGTCCTGCGTAGATGGCTTGTCTCTACTGGGACCTGCCGCCGAGTTCGAAATTCAGTCTGGAGGATATTATTATTACATCATCACTGGTGAACATTGAGCTTCTCTAAGGAATGCCGCAAAACACTGTCCTGTGCCACCTGCATCTATTACCACGTCGTCACTTTATCTAGTAATACTTACCATAAGAGTATATAATTTTAGATCGTAGAGTGAGAAAGAAAACGCATCCGTAATTCGTGTATCTTTATTTGGTCGGAGATCTCTATGAAGCCAGTACAATTTACCGTTAGCCTAACTGTTAGGTGATTTTTTTGACATTGGCGATATCAAAAATCGCCAGTGTCAAAAATACCAAGAAACTGTCATTATTTGATATCAAATATCGCCAGTGTCAAAAAATACCAAGAATTGTTATTATTGATTGAAGATTCGATAGCGTTACGCAAAACTGTGACGTTGTGGGCTGGGAGTTTGAATCTCGTATAGTTTGAATTTCGTAATAAGTATTTATAAAAACCATAAATAATTTTTTCGGACAGGGTTTTGTTCTCATTTATAAAAGTTAATTAAATATCTTAAAATGTGTGTGTGTTTTAAAAATGCTTAAGTATAATGCAAATTTACATTGTACATTATGTCATACCATAATTGTAACATCAAATAAAATAATTTAAAGTTATTACACCGCATGTATCACATATTTGTTTATCACGCTTGTACATATTTAGAATATACAAAAAGAAATTCCAATGAGGTTTCTCACCCGAAGAATAAACGGTGAAATAAACGGTGAAATAAACCTCGCAGGTATCCTCTTTTTTTAAATATTTTTAAAAATGAATATTACCTAGCTTAGTAAATACAGAATACAAAACACGACAACAGACCCATCGGTAATACTAGAGTAACCCATGGGTGTGTTCTTTGAACTCAAAAAAGACGATTAATAATTGGAAGCTTATCAGCGTATAGCGAACTCGAGCAATCGAACCGACACAAACTGCACCTGTTCATAAGCATAACACGTATGATAGCCATCGCTCTCCTCGACCATAGAAAATCTTTAAGCGCGCATGACATACTGAAGTCCGTCACACTGAGATATATCTCCAAAAAACACAAAATTAAGATTTTGATTTGCCTCGCATTGAACCAATTACAATTCTCTGTAGTGTTATGCTACTTATATATCATTTTACATTATTTTAAATTCGTTTTTCCATTCTGTTTCGATTTTCTGCATTCACCTCAAAACTGGATATTTTACATCACCTTTATTTCCATAGGATCCTGTAACGATTTTAAACCATAAGAACACAATAACAAATCATTTTTACTTCATATTTTCACACTATCAGCATTTTTAAATTGGTGTCAATGGAGTCTACCTTTTTGGATCTTTTATTTAGTTTTCCGTAACTCTGCAATTTCGGGCTTTGTAGTGCACGCAATTGAGGAAGGGCGGGAGGTGCTCTTCATACTAGGTAAGACACATCATTTTATTTTATAACGCGGATATTTGCGAAGTAAATTTTTGTAAAAGCTTTTACATCAGTTAAATTCCAATCGATTTTGAAGACTATTTTGTATGCACGGTAAATAATCTTTTGATAAATATAACTAAAAAGATATGTAGAATTTTCTGCGTTACATTTTTTATTTTGAAGTAGTTCATATTTTCCATTCGTTCGCTTCAATTTATATTATATCGTCTTTTGCTGTGTCGACATTTTGAAATGTTGGAAGAGAATTTAATTTAACTCAACAATAAACGAACCATGGTAACTTAACGACGAGGCACTTGCCGTAAATTTTGTACTAAATAAGCAAATAGTGTTTGTGATTAAATTAATAATTACAGTTGTAAGTGCTACACCCATATTCACAAACATTACTATGAGCTTTCAAATAGTAGTCGATATCGCAGAATACAGACAACGACGAATAACAGAATGTGTTTAACCCATTGAGTTTAACCTGTTTAACCTGTATTGTGTTTTAGTTTAACCTGATTACAAAGTTGATAAGCTGCGATAACAAATTTTTCAATAAGAGCATCAAAGTACCATAATCAACCATAATCAAAGAAAAAAACTTTCTTGATATACCAGTCTAATGGCTTTTAGTATGTAAATGTATATTTTAAGATTCTTCATTTCAGTCTATTTAGTTTGAGTCAACGAATTCTTAAAACTAGTTAAAGAAATAAAAGTAGAAAATGTATAATGTATTGTTAATATGTAAAAATGTAGAAAATAAGCGAAAATGTTGAGTATAAAATTAGCTCAATCTCATTTCCGCTGAGGAAACTGACCTAGGAAAAAGTACCAATTGTTTGATGTTTGTACCAGAAACATCGTTACAAATCGCGTTATATCTGTGTTAATGCAATATCCGACAACAAATGTAGTTGTATGTTTCCTTTTACTTTTAGGATTTTTGCAATGAGAAAAATGTTATATATGTAGTACGAATATTTTATAGTAGTCGTATCAATTGAAAAATGTTCTCTAACAATATTAACAACACAGAGTTGTAAGTACAATAATAAGTTAGTATAAAATCTATCAAAATTTACATTAAATATTACTTTACCGAACCTAAGCCACTAATGCAAATACAAATGTGTTTCAAACAATACAAAAAGCAATTTATTATTTAATCTTAATATATCAAGTGGCGGAGTGGACAAGGGACGCTCTAATAATTAATTTTATTGACAAAATTAGCGATATATCAAAGACGAGCCAAATTGAGGGTACCATTATCTGACTAGCATGTAATACGCAGACATATGGCGTGATGGGTGTGATAAGCGGGAAAGGTGTGAAAGATCGTGTCATATAGGCTCTACGCGGTAGAGCCATGCTGCAGCTATATTAATAGTATAGTTGTAGCACGAATGGGTTGGCTCTACTGGGGAGGAACCACGCTCTCATAGAATACCAGCGTAAAATAGCAACTTAATGCTGCCGTGTTTCGTATGGTGAGTGTGATATTGGGGTAGTGGATATTCTTTAACCGCCACTTCACGATAACATCTTTGAGTACTAAAATGAAACACCTTACAGCATGTTATTATACTGGCTCCCTTTACTGTTCAGGTCGGAACACAGCAGTCCAAACACTTCTATTTGGCGGCGGAAACAAATACGAGGGTGATATCTACCCAGAAGGACTCCTAGATAGAAAAAGAGCGCTACAACTTTGAGACTCTCACAGAATACCAGCGTAAAATAGCAGTTTAACACTGCTGTGTTTCGTATGGTGAGTGTAGAGAACCGGAGACCCTTTTTAAAGGAAAAGAGGCATTCCATCTTAGTCCCACAGCCACAGCAACCACTTACCATCAGGTGGACTATGTGCTCGTTTGTAACCCGATCCTATAAAAAAAAAACTTTGAGATTAATAACCACCTAATATGATAAACAAATTATGGCCGAAGCTTTCCTGACGATTTCTCTCCAAAGGGATCTCAATTTTCAAACTGGTAGTATATATTGCATTTTGGTGTTCAGAGCTTCAGATTTAATGATCACACCGAACTTTAACGATTTTATCCTTCCACGAAATCACAACGGCCATCTTCGCGTCAACGGCTACAGTCTCTTACAATTTTGGGAACTAAGAATGTTAATCAAACCATTGTCTAAAAAGGACTCTTCATTAATTTGAAATACACAAGCCTTGTAACTTTCATGTGGCATTAAATAACAATAACATTCATGTTTGCATATTAAATAAACTTGTCCTAGTAGGTAAAATGTGAACTGGAATATGCCAATTTTTTCTTCAAATATAAACCAAGAGTGCTGTAACTTGTCGCCACTATACACTGCAAATGCTATGAAATAATTAATAACTTGTTACGTTTGTCAGTCAACAAGAACCTTAGCTGCGACAAGTTGAGTGTGTGGCGCCTCGAACAACCACATACATACATACATATTACACACCCATTGATTAAATGGAATGGCCACCGCGGGCTAGTCCGTTGCTTTAGGCTAGCCATTTTTCATAGCTATACCTACCATGCAAATAGGCTGCGGATCCTTTAGCCCCTATGATAAAGTAAAAAACCGATGAGGATTGAGGGTATGACAAAAGCCGTAGCAGCCAGAATTGCAAAATTTTGGCCATGGAAGATCGTAAATAGCCGATGTCAAGTTTTAGCTATGTTTAGCGTTTTACGCATCCGATAACACTTATTCGTTTAGTTCAAAAATAATAAAAAATTTAAATATATAGTAAAGAGAGAGATTAATATCGATAATATTATAAAATTTTCACAGACTAGATTTCATCTAAAAGAATTTGGTAATAAAATGAATGAAAGTATATTTCGAAATTTGGTCTTACCCCTTCATACTTTTGCTTAATGGGTGGAAAACTTAATGGAAATATCAATACGTTAGGGTTTCGTACCGTCGCATGATTGGCTATTATGCAAATTACACTCGAAACCACTCATTGCTCGATCTACGGATAGTCATATAAATATCAGTATTACTTACTGAAAATATATGTACAAAAATATTGATTTCTCAAAAATATGACTCAGTTTTACAAACAGATTTTGATTATGTCAAAAAGTAGAACCTACCTAAGTGTTATGAAACCCACGACTTGCAAACATTTTGAAAGGTATTATTATATTTATATGTGACAAGGTATGTGTATCATGGTAGACATAGTAACCCACAGTTTACGAGTAAATAAATAGAAAAATCTGTGTTCAAAGTAAACTTTTTATTCTGTAAAAATCTCACGTGCAATTTATACATTAAAATTCAATTTCAATCACAACGATACTTATATTTACAAAAAAAAAAGACTATGAAATGATAAAAACTATTTTATGGATGTTATGATATTAATTTATTATGCAATATAGATTATATTTTTAAAAAATGCTATATTTTTGCTCGCAATCATACTTTATTAATAAAATTTAAATAAACGGTAATATATGAATTAAACATATTTAAATGCTTTTATCCATTGAACTGTATTAATTTTGAAACTAAATCGGAAGCAATACACGCGAAAAGTAAAATTGTAATGTTTCTACTACATTCCTAACTATCATGTGTTTGATCCTTGAATTTCTATTGGCCAATATTCAAATTTGAATCCAACAAGGTAAGGCGTGTGAAGCGAAAATTTATACTAGGGCTAATATTCCCTGGCGGCTGTTTCAAGTGCAATAATGAACGACGATTATAAGCGTTTTTCTTAGCATAACAGCGGTGAATCTAACAACATGGATGGTTTGCAATATTAACTTTTATGTAAGCTAATATTATTTAATAAAACAAATATAAAATAATTATTTTATTATTTTAATATATTATAATAATAACAAAACAAATCTCCTCCTTGCTCAAAAACCTGAGAGGAGAGCTGTGTCCAGCTGTGGGACATATTTATTTTGACGTATCGCAGGTATAATTAGTCACCCCAGGGCCAAGATCTGGGAACTCAGAGGTAACAAAAAAAAATATATCACTCTGCTCCATTACGAACAGATACACCGTTCACGGCATGACTGAGAAATTAAAAATGTCTCTAAAATCTTGATCACGAACGCGGAATAGCCATTCTTTATTAATTCTACATTTTATAAAGCGTGAATAGACGTAAATGTTAATAATAATTTTGTCTTGGAATTGCTGACAAGTTAATCTATTTATGTTCTATGGTCTCAAACATAATTACGCTGAATTGACATATGAATATCAGGCAATTTCGTAGATTTGCTGAACCATATTACAAGAGAGCACACAGTCCACCTTATGGTAATTGGATGGTGTGGCCCATAGATACATGTACCTATCCTCGATTAAGAATCAAAATGCAAATGCGTTGACATCCCTGAGGAATGGATTAGGTCAGCGGTTCTCGATATTCAATATATCATGAAACATAGTAGCATTATGATGTTTTTTCACAGTGGTATTTTGTGCAAACGTGGTTTTTTTCTGACCTCGTCGACTATTAACTGCATTTAATCCTGCCACGAAAATTAACAGGTATTATCGTACGCGTATATACGTTGAGAAATAAAATGGGTTTACAAATAAAAAAAACCCAGATGAAGCCGGGATGTGTTTAGATTTCAGATAGTAGATCATTTATTTTAATAATTCTTTGATTTTGAAAAAAACAATCCATAATTTTCGGATAAAATATAGCTTAGATCGTTGTCCTCCATTCTCTCTTCTTAGTTTGTTTTAGAATTGATCGTCAAGTTTCATTACAATCGGTTCAGTCATTTCGAAGATTAGCCCGGACAAACAGACAGACAATTTATTTTGGAAATGGATATTCTTATCAAATAACCCCGTCAGTTCAATAAATGGCAGTTATTATATATTACAGGCAGACACTTTAACTTTATTTATATTTATAGATAATAAAAATATCAGAGTTAAGAAAAACTTAAACAACACGCTTTGCTGTAGATCTCTGATGATCATTGTAAAATTACTAGACCATAGCCAAGAAATTATTGTACATAATATTCTCATCTGTCCTTAATATACGACAACATAATTTTAAATTCATTACATTCATACATGTATAGTTAATAAATATTAGGTTAATGTAAAGAGTGTTAAAAGCTCCATCTTTCGATTTTAGAATGCATAATAAAAAACCAACATATGTAAGCGTTAACATAAATGCGTATGTGAATAAGCGCTAAATAACGCTTTGATAAACGAACGTTAAAGGCATTTAGCATATATTATGAACAAGTAGTCCTATGTGTTCCAAATGGAAATTTTCAAAACGATTTTCATTGTGGTTGTGGGTATGATGATGACGTAAGAGCCATTCGCGTCGTGGCTGACGTCACTCAGCTTTGCATTGCAATGGAATTTTGAATTTTGTGTGTTAATGCTTTCGTAATTGCATAAATAAACTATGTTTTGTTCCCTACCACAGTAATATTTTAAATGTGTATAAATTAATGTAAAAAAGAAAAACACAGGCTGTCCCACTGCTGGGGATAGTTATCCTTTCACTATTGAGAGGATTATTGAGTAATTTATTTTCTCAAGTCCTTGTAATATTTAAACCTTCAGCTCATAATGTTTTCCTTTACCATCGAACACTTGGTAATTAGCAGTTAAAATTGCTATTAACAATTTCATTAGTGTCATGATCTAACCTGGGTTGCTTATGTACGTTGTGTAACAACAATTAAACCATACTTTATTATTTTACTAGTGTCCTCTTTTGTATTTTTATTTTAGTTTTTACATAGCAAGACTGGATCTGTGGCATTTCCGTTCTTATAACCTTTCCTATCCGTGTTCATTATGATATGCTCAAGGTGAAATAAAGTGACTTTTCTTAAGCTGAACGCACATTTGTCCGCGCCGTCCGCAAATCTTTTGGATTGCCAACAACTCTAGAAGTTTTTTCCAACCACTGGTGTGAAACGGTACATTAGATAGATTAGATTGAAGACATTATCGCTCAGAATCACTATGGAAAAAATATTGTAATAGCCTGGTTATTGGCAGAGGAAGAAGGTAAAACAAAATTCGAAGAAAAAGATGATTCTGGATTCATAGTATTAATTTAAAAAGGCAATTGGATGTATTATACTTTATTTAAAGACTTGTTATATGATGATGAACGATTTTTTAGATATTTGCATTTAACATATAAGAAATTACAAGAATTGTTACATATATTAAAACCATATCTTTCTATGGAAAACTCAAGATTTAGAAGGCCAATCGAACCAGAGGAAAACTTGTTGTATGTTTGAGGTAAGTATTTTATGGATAATTTAGTAATCAGGTATAATTGGACTATGGACATCGGACTATGAGAGTGAGGGAATAGAGAGTGCACCTGTGCTTGCGAAATCGCTTGGGCATTATAATCCTGTTCTATACATCTGTATAGAACATTAGACTATTTTCAAAAAGAACTAGCAACCGTGACCGAAATTCGATCTGGTCTGGTTTAAAATTAACACTGTTTTAATTAATATCTAAAACTACTAATAACTTCTACATAATAGAAGAGAGAAAAGAAGTCGGTGCTAAGGTATAGTGTATAGAAGTACTAAGACATAGTGTACCTGGGGAGCGTCCAATGCTCCGTATTATTGCGGAGCTGCTCCATATATAGCACATTGACTTCAGAACTTTGATAGCGCGATTTAGGATTCGATGCGTTTCGTTTGCGGTGCGATGACAGCGCGTATAAATATCACATAGAAAGTGTATATAGTACGGAACCTATTTTATAGATTTTTTTTTTAATTTTCTTTTTTGAAGACCGCTTTAAATTTTTATAAAAAAAATATTGATCCTTTTGAGTTGACTTAAGAATACAACAAGCTCGAATGTCATCTGTCTTCTTCCTTGCAGAATAATAAAATGATTGAAATCGTTTTTTAGTCTGGAATAATAGCAGCCCCCTGAATGTAATTCTATCAGGCAAATGTTCAACCATCAAAAATTAAATTCCAATTGTCAGAGGAACATGCTTGTAAGCTGTTCTTTAAGGATCGTTGAGTTTCTTGCTTCTTTCTTTCTGGTCAGTCGTAAATTAAACTTTAAAATGACTTTCAAAAACTATAATTTAAGATCTATATTTAATAAAAAAGGAAAAAGTAAAAATAGTTTTTAAAAATTAACAAAGGTATTTCATGCCGACTACAAAAAAAGAGGAGGTTCTCAATGAGACTACATGTTGCTTTTTCTTGTATTATAAACCGAATTTGATGATTATTTTTTTTAGTAAATAATGGATGGTATAATATAAATTTGGAGGAAAAAATGAACTCCTAAAGGTGGGGAAAAACAGGAGATAAAGTTTAATGCAACTATTGTAGTTGTTAACTTGAGCTCATGATATTCTTTGGGCCTGTCAATGGGTCAAAAATTAATCTTTTAATATGTAGTTAAAGCCGATTTCAACCAACTTAAAATAATTCAATAATTTTACATTCTGGTTTTAGGGATTCGAGTCTTAAATACACTATGTGTAAGAACCGATTTCACAATGTAAAATTATTTATTTCTGTTAGTGATTGGAAGTTGTCTTTTACGTTTAAATTACGTTAAAAATTAAACTATTATATAATTAGTTTAATTTTTACACTAATAAAATGATTGGGATCCCGAATTTGTAGTTTGGTTACTTAGTACTACAAAGTAATATGTAATTTAGTCCTACAACAACGACAAACTTATCTTATTCTTGTTTATCGACCCTTAAGGGCATGTTCAGATGACCCGCGCTGACCACGCACAGGACCTGCACACGCGTTGTGCCCGCCTTACACCCACGCTCGCCACGCGAAAAGTTTGCGCACGCCTCGCGTCCGCTTATACAACTAGTGCAGTGATCTAGTGGCTTTAAAAGCACATCCTCTTCCTCCACCAAAGAAATAAATGTTTCTTTATCGATGTCATCCATTATTATTTAATTAAAAACCTACCAAGCTACTATACTTGATCACAGTCAATACGACACTATCCGAAGCGCGGGCGCAAGGCGTAGCGGGGCGGATGCAACGCGTGTGCGGGGTGAGCGCAAGGTGAGCGCGGTGCCAGCGCGAAGCGGGTACGAAGCGGGTGCGTGGCGTGTGCGAGGCGTGTGTGGTTGAACGTCGATTAATGCAATTTCAGATTTATTGATGTGTCATAAGACTCAAATTGTATGCAACGAATTTCAAAGCGAGTTAGACGCGGATTCTGACGCGCCTAGCGGGCGCGTGTCGTCTGAACGCGGCCTAAAAGTCAACTGAGCCTCTCCCTAATTGTCGAGTTTCCCTAATAACCACCACGCTTGGCAAGCGGATTTACAGTTGCAGTACCAAAACCCCGATATCCAGTTTACGTGTTTTACTTAAAACAGGATAATTTTATTGTCACCATCTATCGAAATCCATAAGATCTCTCTGCTGTTTGATAAATTCGCCTCTTGCGACACCAACGGAACCGTAAAATGGGACTGCCATATGCTAAAGATTTTATAACTATTAAGTTAGTTTGAAATAGGAGTTATTTTTTTAAAGATGATTCAATCGAGCATGCGGCTCACTTGATCGTGTGAACCACCGGTGAACAACTGCAAAAGGGGAATTGCAGGTGCGTTGCCAATCTACCAGAAATAGAATGTTTCGATTATCCTTAGTCATTAATGCAATACCATCTGATGTTAAGTGGATGATGTGGCCCATAAAAATCTACATCAAACTTCGTTCAAAACTTAGATGCATTGTCACTCCTAAGGACTAAGATAACATGCATCGTTTCCAGGAAAAAGGGTCTCCGGTTCCTTACACTCAACATACGTAACACTGCATCATTAAGCTGCTATGTTACGCTAGTATTCTGTGAGAGCCTTGTGTCCTTCATCGGGCCAACCCACTCGTGCTACAACCACAATATAGCTGCAGCAACATATTTACGTCTCTACATCCTATGTTGTCCTTAAATTATTTGAGTTAAAATCTCCTACGCGTATGGTTTCTTTTGAATACATTGCTTTGAAAACGTTACCAAAGGCGAGTAATTCTCCTGTGCCTATCGATATTGAAAGGCGTTCAAGTGAACAATGCATCCCATTCAACCATACATAATCGTTTATTCATAAGGCGCTGGTAGCTTATCTCTAACTGCAAGTAAAACGACTTTGGTGAAATAATATGAATAATGATCTAAAATAAAAATGAAAAAACTAAAATATATTTAGTTTTTTTTTAAATATATTACCTACTATAAGGTGTGACATGGACCTGACACATTTGGAAATGCCCTTAAACGTCGAAAACGGCCACAAATTAAATACGAGTACTCGTAAGTACCTATATAAAGAATATGTGGATAGGAAGCAGTGTTCTTTTTTAAAAACCCTTTAAGCAACTATGAATTATAAAACATCCGTTACATCCTATTAAAGTCCCCTGCTGAGCATAGGCCTCCCCAATAGATTTCCTCATAATGGGGATATTTGTCACAGTTGTCACGCTTGGCAAGCAGGTTGGCAACCGCAGTTTTTATTTTTAGTCGTTATTAGGAAGACGCTGCTGCCTATATCCTGATTTGCTTCCCTCTGTTGCCTCTTACGACACCCACGGGATGATATGGGGTAGTTGATATTTTTACACCGCCACTCTATGGCAAACACAAACGCAAACAACGTCTGGTGTAGCATTTTACAATACGTCGTTAGCTTTTCCTGCACTACTTTACAGATATGATATATACACGTGGTAGAGCCATGCTGCAGCTATATAAGTATATAGTTGTAGCACGAATGGGTCGGCTCGGCCGGGGAAGGACCACGCTCTCACAGAATACCCGCGTAAAGTAGCAGCTTAACACTGCTGTGTTTCGTATGGTGAGTGTAGAGAACTGGATACCTTTTTTACTGGAAAAGAGGCATTCCATCTTAGTCCTCACGAGTGACAACGCATCTGCATTTTGATTCTTTATTGAGGATAGATGTAGATGTCTACGGGTCACAGCAACCACTTACCATCAGGTGGACTGTGTGCTCGTTTGTCACCCTATCCTATAAAAAAATGATACTTTTGCAATTTTACAGAGACAGGTAAAGAAATAGAGAATGTACCTTTATATAAAAATACAAAACATATAATATTTTCAGCCCTTTAAATGTTTTTTATGTGATTTTTATGTGGTTTTAATATTTGGAGCAACACCTCTTTTTCCTTTCTTCTTCCGCAAAAGGCCACTGCGGCCTTGGAGCTCACCAGTTGTAGTGGATTAACCTTAATAGTTACGTTTGGTAGGCGGTATTGACCAACGATTGATGACACACAATAATTTCTTTTTATTTATCAGAAAACATTTTTTGGTTCTGAACACAGGCCTCCACCATAGATTGCCACAAAGTACGATCCTGAGTCACCTGCATCCATTGACTACTTGCGTGTTATCGGATCGTCACTCGGTATAGTGTAGTGTATAGTGGTCGCCCAACACGGCGCTTGTCATTATTAGGCTGCAACTCGAGTACTACGAGTAGAAGGAAGCGGGGAGAAGAATCCCGATTGAAATCCATTTAACTAAAATTGTACGCATTGTTGAAGGCCAAAATGGAGTGAAGATCAGTATTATGCATTATAGAATTAATCGGGGGAGTTCCATGTTCAGCTGTATTTGTGATGGGCTGTAATGAGGATGATTGTGATATACACGACAAACGCGTTCTTAAACATAAAATCGTAACTAATAAAAGTAAAGTAAAAATTGAATGTTGAATTAGCTGTAATAGTAAACACTATTGTAAACAGGGAAATATCAACAAGACTAGTTTTTGTGTTAGTAAAGCCGTGATACATGCACTTGCCGGCAACAAGGCAATTTGTTATGTTGCTGACAACACTCGTTCTGCCCAATGCATCCCCACGCTTGTAAATTGCAAAGTTCAGTTCTATCACGATTTCAAAATGAAAAATGAGCAATTTTGAACTTGTTTATTTTTTAAGCCGCAACTTTTTTAAATTCTTTCTTTTTTAAAGTTTTGTCCTTAGCCGTATGTGGAGCAATCAGTTTCATTCCAAATTTACACCAGATTTTTTGGTTGTTTTTTTGGCAATAAACCAATATATTATATTGTGAATAGTTTTCTTACCTCTAGGTTAGTAAGAGCATCGTAATTTTTATTTTTATATTTTATAAGACGTTAACCCATATTTAGTTACACTAGGGTTTTCTCCTGTCTCGAGGAGGCAGTTTACAAACACAAATTACAAAAGGACAACCATCCACACCCGGAACGAGAATTTGTAGACTATACAAATACTTGTTCCGTGCGGAATTGTTCCCGCGATCCTCAGCGCCGCAATTCAATGGTACTACTACTGGTTAATATAATTGTTAAGATTCGGGTAATGAGGCAATACATCTCGTTCAACATCTTATTTGTATTTTGATTTCTAATCGAGGATAAATATAGAATTCTATGACTATCACGTTTACTTGTACGAGTATAAAAAATCACACTGTACCTCTGTGCTGAATTTCAAACTATTACAAGAGAAAATCTCAATCAAAATTAGAATATAATTGTAATTTACGTTTTTACTAAAAATTTTATTAATTCATTAAATGAATATGAACTTTAGTTGTAAGTGCATATTTATTTAAACAATTAATTAAATGGTATATGTAAGTAAACGTGTACTTGTTCTTTATTTGAGGCAAAGATTAACGACTACGATAGGTTCTAAACGAATTTATTGGGTCATAAAATCTTTATACTAAATCCTGCCATTAAGTCTACAGGCTACGTTTAAATTGACCAGGCGATGAAGGTTCTACTTTGGGGTAGTACGTACAGCTATAAAATCGGTGCAAGACATTTTATGAAGACGTAAATAGTTGTTGTTATTCACCATCCATGTGACTTTATGTTGTTTATTTTAGCAGATATAAAATGTCACACAAGGTTGTGAATACGTTATCTATATTTTTGTAATATAAAAATATATTTTTCTTGTTTTTGCATGTTTTATTACACACAGGAACGCACACACGCACGCACGCACGCACGCACGCACGCACGCTCGCACGCAAGCACGCAGTCACGCACGCACTCACAAACGCTCGCATGCACGCACGCACGCACGCACACAGGCACGCATGCACGCACGCACGCACGCACGCACACAGGCACGCAGACACGCACGCACGTACGCACGCTCACTCGCACGCACTCAAGCGCGCACACACGCATGCACGCTGACTCGCACGCGCGCAAGCACGCACGCACGCACTTTCGGCTTGAAATCATAAATTGCTCTTATGGCCCTCTTCTGTAAAAGAAATATAATTTCAGTGTCAGCCGCGTGTCCCCATAGCAAAATATTATACCACATTATGCTATGGAAATAGCTAAATTAAACTAGTCTAGCTGTATAAAAGCTTTTACAAAAATTTACTTCGCAAATATCCGCGTTATAAAATAAAATGATGTGTCTTACCCAGTATGAAGAAGCACCTCCCGCCCTCCCTCAATTGCGCGCACTAACCCCGTCACCACTAATCCCAGCACCGCTACTCCCAACACCACTACACTAGGCAAGACACACCACCGACGACAATACGACACGTGTTTCGCCTCTACACGAGGCATCCTCAGGTGATATAGACTCTACGGTGGCTAACCGCTAAGTGAGCGGCGAGCCAAAACAACTGCCTTTTATACAAACCGATGACGCAACCGCTCTCTACCTAAGAAGCGAGCGACTGCGTCGTGCGATAAAACATGCGACCAATCACCGCTGGACTTACGCAGCCGTTTGTAAAATTAAAAACAAACCGCCGCGCAACGCCCACATTATTAGAGAGCAGGCTTGAAGATATTTAAGAGAGGTGAGTTAGTAACATTTGTTTGTTCATTCAGCAATGCAACGGTATTATTATTACTTTTTAATATCTCTAACTGTTCCAGCACACACAGCCGCAGCCCTTTATTACACGTATGTAAGACTTTAAAGGAGTGGTCGTTGGCTAGGTTGTGTCCAGTGTCCAAAAGATGTTTGGCAAAATGGGATTTATCGGGATTGCAATTCCTGTACGCGGCTAAATGCTCTTTATAACGTGTCTCGAAATTGCGACCAGTTTGACCCACGTAAACGGCGTGGCATTCGTCACAAACAAGTTTGTAAACACCTGACTTTTGACGAATATCCAACTTATCTTTACTATTACAGATATTTCTAAGAGAATTGTTTGTTTTAAACGCCACATAAACGCCGTTTTGTCGAAGAGTATTAGCTACTTTTTCAGATATGGGGCCTAAGTAGGTCAAACTGCTCACATATCGATGAACACTTTGAGGTTGAACCGCGTACAGAGAGTTGCGAATAACATGCTTTTGTTTCTTTTTAATTAAATTGTTAATGAGATTTTTTGAAAAACCGTTAGAGACCGCTATTTGATAAATTATATTAAGTTCTTTTAAATAATTTTCTTTACTTAATGGGACAGTGAACAACCGGTTAATGTAACAATAAAAAGCGGCTACTTTATGTTGCCATGGATGACATGATGACGCGGGGATGACTGTGTCGGTGTGAGTTGGTTTTCGATAAATTTGGAAAACATGTGACGATTCTTTTCTTGTTATTGTTAAGTCAAGAAAATTAAGGGAACAATCTTGTTCCAATTCAAGTTTAAATTTAATTTTGTCATGGACTCTATTTATTTTATTGAGGAAAACATCCAGTTGTCTCCTTGTGCCAGTCCAGCAAATAATTATGTCGTCTACATATCGATAGTAATATAAGATATTTTGATTGACAACTATATGTTGTTTTTCGAAATTATCCATGAAAATGTCCGCCATAAGGGGACTTAGAGGGGACCCCATAGCTAACCCTTCTTTTTGTAGATAGAAACGGTTATTAAACCGGAAATAGTTTTGTTTCATACAGAGAGAGGTTAAGTTAAGAAGATCATTTGTTTCCCCGGGATGTAGACGACGTTTTTCAAAGAGATCTGCGAGTATACGCAAACAATCAGGGGATGGGACATTTGTGAAAAGACTATCAACGTCTAAAGATAACAATATGGATTTAGGAGGAATACGAATATCTTTAATTTTGGAAATGAGATCTAAGCCATTTTTTAGGCTGTAAGTGGGGTTGAATCCAGATTTCTCTCGAAGGAGGAAGTTTAATTTTTTAGCAAGGAAATAAGCTGGTGCACCAATATATGAGACAACTGGACGAATAGGAACATTTTCTTTATGTATTTTTGGTAACCCATATAAAATGGGTGCTTGAGGATTCATTGGAACAAGATTGCTCCGAGACAAGTTGTGATCGGGAAAAACATATGATGACTGTTGTATACATAACTTAATATCCGAAGTAAACTTTTTGGTTGGGTCAGACTCCAATAGCTCAAAGTCATCACCTTGGATAACATCGTTAACTTTCTGGCTGTACCCACTACTCTCCATAATAACAACAGTATTGCCTTTATCGGCTTTAGTAACAATAAGGTCGTTTTCCCTTATTCTCTGCTTTAGGGACTTAAAAACAGGGAACTCAGGATTGAAATGGGAAGACGCGGGCACAGCCCGAATTTCATTAGCTACCAAACTTTTAACGATGTTATCTTTCCTCCCGATCACAACAGCCACCTCCGCGTCAACAGCCATAGTCTCTAACGATTTTTGGGAGACCGAAGGTGTTAAATTATACTTTAGGCCTTTATGTAAAAGAGTCAACTCATCTGTTGGAAACTGGACATCGGAAAGATTTTTAACTCGGGGATAAAATTGGTGATATTCTGTATGTATGTCGTTATTACGATTACGGGATGAAGAGGATACAAGTCGTTGTAATTTACGGGACTGAATTTGATATTTCTCATAAACATCCATTGAAGCAAGTTCTCTGGCTTTTCCATCCAAAATATCAAATTCAATATTATGTAATTTATATGAAAGTTCAGAGTATAATACTTTAAGGTGGATTTTTAAATTATCTCTATTGGAAAACCAACGACGACACTCCTCATTAAGCCAAATGTTCTGAGCTTTAGAAATAGCAATACTGGCCGCTCGACTATTTGTGCTGGAACGTATTTGAATATAATTGGGAATAACATGAAGTTGTTTGCACTGCTGATTGAACCAAACATTTTGGGCAGCAATACGATGGAGTTTTGTTAATTTGACATAGAGTCTTGCCTGGTCGGCCGTGCTAGCCTTTTTAATATAATTAATAGAATCAGGCGTTACTTTGCGGAAATCCATTATATAAAAGCTTTTACAAAAATTTACTTCGCAAATATCCGCGTTATAAAATAAAATGATGTGTCTTACCCAGTATGAAGAAGCACCTCCCGCCCTCCCTCAATTGCGCGCACTAACCCCGTCACCACTAATCCCAGCACCGCTACTCCCAACACCACTACACTAGGCAAGACACACCACCGATGACAATACGACACGTGTTTCGCCTCTACACGAGGCATCCTCAGGTGATATAGACTCTACGGTGGCTAACCGCTAAGTGAGCGGCGAGCCAAAACAACTGCCTTTTATACAAACCGATGACGCAACCGCTCTCTACCTAAGAAGCGAGCGACTGCGTCATGCGATAAAACATGCGACCAATCACCGCTGGACTTACGCAGCCGTTTGTAAAATTAAAAACAAACCGCCGCGCAACGCCCACATTATTAGAGAGCAGGCTTGAAGATATTTAAGAGAGGTGAGTTAGTAACATTTGTTTGTTCATTCAGCAATGCAACGGTATTATTATTACTTTTTAATATCTCTAACTGTTCCAGCACACACAGCCGCAGCCCTTTATTACACGTATGTAAGACTTTAAAGGAGTGGTCGTTGGCTAGGTTGTGTCCAGTGTCCAAAAGATGTTTGGCAAAATGGGATTTATCGGGATTGCAATTCCTGTACGCGGCTAAATGCTCTTTATAACGTGTCTCGAAATTGCGACCAGTTTGACCCACGTAAACGGCGTGGCATTCGTCACAAACAAGTTTGTAAACACCTGACTTTTGACGAATATCCAACTTATCTTTACTATTACAGATATTTCTAAGAGAATTGTTTGTTTTAAACGCCACATAAACGCCGTTTTGTCGAAGAGTATTAGCTACTTTTTCAGATATGGGGCCTAAGTAGGTCAAACTGCTCACATATCGATGAACACTTTGAGGTTGAACCGCGTACAGAGAGTTGCGAATAACATGCTTTTGTTTCTTTTTAATTAAATTGTTAATGAGATTTTTTGAAAAACCGTTAGAGACCGCTATTTGATAAATTATATTAAGTTCTTTTAAATAATTTTCTTTACTTAATGGGACAGTGAACAACCGGTTAATGTAACAATAAAAAGCGGCTACTTTATGTTGCCATGGATGACATGATGACGCGGGGATGACTGTGTCGGTGTGAGTTGGTTTTCGATAAATTTGGAAAACATGTGACGATTCTTTTCTTGTTATTGTTAAGTCAAGAAAATTAAGGGAACAATCTTGTTCCAATTCAAGTTTAAATTTAATTTTGTCATGGACTCTATTTATTTTATTGAGGAAAACATCCAGTTGTCTCCTTGTGCCAGTCCAGCAAATAATTATGTCGTCTACATATCGATAGTAATATAAGATATTTTGATTGACAACTATATGTTGTTTTTCGAAATTATCCATGAAAATGTCCGCCATAAGGGGACTTAGAGGGGACCCCATAGCTAACCCTTCTTTTTGTAGATAGAAACGGTTATTAAACCGGAAATAGTTTTGTTTCATACAGAGAGAGGTTAAGTTAAGAAGATCATTTGTTTCCCCGGGATGTAGACGACGTTTTTCAAAGAGATCTGCGAGTATACGCAAACAATCAGGGGATGGGACATTTGTGAAAAGACTATCAACGTCTAAAGATAACAATATGGATTTAGGAGGAATACGAATATCTTTAATTTTGGAAATGAGATCTAAGCCATTTTTTAGGCTGTAAGTGGGGTTGAATCCAGATTTCTCTCGAAGGAGGAAGTTTAATTTTTTAGCAAGGAAATAAGCTGGTGCACCAATATATGAGACAACTGGACGAATAGGAACATTTTCTTTATGTATTTTTGGTAACCCATATAAAATGGGTGCTTGAGGATTCATTGGAACAAGATTGCTCCGAGACAAGTTGTGATCGGGAAAAACATATGATGACTGTTGTATACATAACTTAATATCCGAAGTAAACTTTTTGGTTGGGTCAGACTCCAATAGCTCAAAGTCATCACCTTGGATAACATCGTTAACTTTCTGGCTGTACCCACTACTCTCCATAATAACAACAGTATTGCCTTTATCGGCTTTAGTAACAATAAGGTCGTTTTCCCTTATTCTCTGCTTTAGGGACTTAAAAACAGGGAACTCAGGATTGAAATGGGAAGACGCGGGCACAGCCCGAATTTCATTAGCTACCAAACTTTTAACGATGTTATCTTTCCTCCCGATCACAACAGCCACCTCCGCGTCAACAGCCATAGTCTCTAACGATTTTTGGGAGACCGAAGGTGTTAAATTATACTTTAGGCCTTTATGTAAAAGAGTCAACTCATCTGTTGGAAACTGGACATCGGAAAGATTTTTAACTCGGGGATAAAATTGGTGATATTCTGTATGTATGTCGTTATTACGATTACGGGATGAAGAGGATACAAGTCGTTGTAATTTACGGGACTGAATTTGATATTTCTCATAAACAGCCATTGAAGCAAGTTCTCTGGCTTTTCCATCCAAAATATCAAATTCAATATTATGTAATTTATATGAAAGTTCAGAGTATAATACTTTAAGGTGGATTTTTAAATTATCTCTATTGGAAAACCAACGACGACACTCCTCATTAAGCCAAATGTTCTGAGCTTTAGAAATAGCAATACTGGCCGCTCGACTATTTGTGCTGGAACGTATTTGAATATAATTGGGAATAACATGAAGTTGTTTGCACTGCTGATTGAACCAAACATTTTGGGCAGCAATACGATGGAGTTTTGTTAATTTGACATAGAGTCTTGCCTGGTCGGCCGTGCTAGCCTTTTTAATATAATTAATAGAATCAGGCGTTACTTTGCGGAAATCCATTATATAAAGCTTTTACAAAAATTTACTTCGCAAATATCCCCGTTATAAAATAAAATGATGTGTCTTACCCAGTATGAAGAAGCACCTCCCGCCCTCCCTCAATTGCGCGCACTAACCCCGTCACCACTAATCCCAGCACCGCTTCTCCCAACACCACTACACTAGGCAAGACACACCACCGACGACAATACGACACGTGTTTCGCCTCTACACGAGGCATCCTCAGGTGATATAGACTCTACGGTGGCTAACCGCTAAGTGAGCGGCGAGCCAAAACAACTGCCTTTTATACAAACCTTTTGACTTAACAATAACAAGAAAAGAATCGTCACATGTTTTCCAAATTTATCGAAAACCAACTCACACCGACACAGTCATCCCCGCGTCATCATGTCATCCATGGCAACATAAAGTAGCCGCTTTTTATTGTTACATTAACCGGTTGTTCACTGTCCCATTAAGTAAAGAAAATTATTTAAAAGAACTTAATATAATTTATCAAATAGCGGTCTCTAACGGTTTTTCAAAAAATCTCATTAACAATTTAATTAAAAAGAAACAAAAGCATGTTATTCGCAACTCTCTGTACGCGGTTCAACCTCAAAGTGTTCATCGATATGTGAGCAGTTTGACCTACTTAGGCCCCATATCTGAAAAAGTAGCTAATACTCTTCGACAAAACGGCGTTTATGTGGCGTTTAAAACAAACAATTCTCTTAGAAATATCTGTAATAGTAAAGATAAGTTGGATATTCGTCAAAAGTCAGGTGTTTACAAACTTGTTTGTGACGAATGCCACGCCGTTTACGTGGGTCAAACTGGTCGCAATTTCGAGACACGTTATAAAGAGCATTTAGCCGCGTACAGGAATTGCAATCCCGATAAATCCCATTTTGCCAAACATCTTTTGGACACTGGACACAACCTAGCCAACGACCACTCCTTTAAAGTCTTACATACGTGTAATAAAGGGCTGCGGCTGTGTGTGCTGGAACAGTTAGAGATATTAAAAAGTAATAATAATACCGTTGCATTGCTGAATGAACAAACAAATGTTACTAACTCACCTCTCTTAAATATCTTCAAGCCTGCTCTCTAATAATGTGGGCGTTGCGCGGCGGTTTGTTTTTAATTTTACAAACGGCTGCGTAAGTCCAGCGGTGATTGGTCGCATGTTTTATCGCATGACGCAGTCGCTCGCTTCTTAGGTAGAGAGCGGTTGCGTCATCGGTTTGTATAAAAGGCAGTTGTTTTGGCTCGCCGCTCACTTAGCGGTTAGCCACCGTAGAGTCTATATCACCTGAGGATGCCTCGTGTAGAGGCGAAACACGTGTCGTATTGTCGTCGGTGGTGTGTCTTGCCTAGTGTAGTGGTGTTGGGAGTAGCGGTGCTGGGATTAGTGGTGACGGGGTTAGTGCGCGCAATTGAGGGAGGGCGGGAGGTGCTTCTTCATACTGGGTAAGACACATCATTTTATTTTATAACGCGGATATTTGCGAAGTAAATTTTTGTAAAAGCTTTTATATAATGGATTTCCGCAAAGTAACGCCTGATTCTATTAATTATATTAAAAAGGCTAGCACGGCCGACCAGGCAAGACTCTATGTCAAATTAACAAAACTCCATCGTATTGCTGCCCAAAATGTTTGGTTCAATCAGCAGTGCAAACAACTTCATGTTATTCCCAATTATATTCAAATACGTTCCAGCACAAATAGTCGAGCGGCCAGTATTGCTATTTCTAAAGCTCAGAACATTTGGCTTAATGAGGAGTGTCGTCGTTGGTTTTCCAATAGAGATAATTTAAAAATCCACCTTAAAGTATTATACTCTGAACTTTCATATAAATTACATAATATTGAATTTGATATTTTGGATGGAAAAGCCAGAGAACTTGCTTCAATGGCTGTTTATGAGAAATATCAAATTCAGTCCCGTAAATTACAACGACTTGTATCCTCTTCATCCCGTAATCGTAATAACGACATACATACAGAATATCACCAATTTTATCCCCGAGTTAAAAATCTTTCCGATGTCCAGTTTCCAACAGATGAGTTGACTCTTTTACATAAAGGCCTAAAGTATAATTTAACACCTTCGGTCTCCCAAAAATCGTTAGAGACTATGGCTGTTGACGCGGAGGTGGCTGTTGTGATCGGGAGGAAAGATAACATCGTTAAAAGTTTGGTAGCTAATGAAATTCGGGCTGTGCCCGCGTCTTCCCATTTCAATCCTGAGTTCCCTGTTTTTAAGTCCCTAAAGCAGAGAATAAGGGAAAACGACCTTATTGTTACTAAAGCCGATAAAGGCAATACTGTTGTTATTATGGAGAGTAGTGGGTACAGCCAGAAAGTTAACGATGTTATCCAAGGTGATGACTTTGAGCTATTGGAGTCTGACCCAACCAAAAAGTTTACTTCGGATATTAAGTTATGTATACAACAGTCATCATATGTTTTTCCCGATCACAACTTGTCTCGGAGCAATCTTGTTCCAATGAATCCTCAAGCACCCATTTTATATGGGTTACCAAAAATACATAAAGAAAATGTTCCTATTCGTCCAGTTGTCTCATATATTGGTGCACCAGCTTATTTCCTTGCTAAAAAATTAAACTTCCTCCTTCGAGAGAAATCTGGATTCAACCCCACTTACAGCCTAAAAAATGGCTTAGATCTCATTTCCAAAATTAAAGATATTCGTATTCCTCCTAAATCCATATTGTTATCTTTAGACGTTGATAGTCTTTTCACAAATGTCCCATCCCCTGATTGTTTGCGTATACTCGCAGATCTCTTTGAAAAACGTCGTCTACATCCCGGGGAAACAAATGATCTTCTTAACTTAACCTCTCTCTGTATGAAACAAAACTATTTCCGGTTTAATAACCGTTTCTATCTACAAAAAGAAGGGTTAGCTATGGGGTCCCCTCTAAGTCCCCTTATGGCGGACATTTTCATGGATAATTTCGAAAAACAACATATAGTTGTCAATCAAAATATCTTATATTACTATCGATATGTAGACGACATAATTATTTGCTGGACTGGCACAAGGAGACAACTGGATGTTTTCCTCAATAAAATAAATAGAGTCCATGACAAAATTAAATTTAAACTTGAATTGGAACAAGATTGTTCCCTTAATTTTCTTGACTTAACAATAACAAGAAAAGAATCGTCACATGTTTTCCAAATTTATCGAAAACCAACTCACACCGACACAGTCATCCCCGCGTCATCATGTCATCCATGGCAACATAAAGTAGCCGCTTTTTATTGTTACATTAACCGGTTGTTCACTGTCCCATTAAGTAAAGAAAATTATTTAAAAGAACTTAATATAATTTATCAAATAGCGGTCTCTAACGGTTTTTCAAAAAATCTCATTAACAATTTAATTAAAAAGAAACAAAAGCATGTTATTCGCAACTCTCTGTACGCGGTTCAACCTCAAAGTGTTCATCGATATGTGAGCAGTTTGACCTACTTAGGCCCCATATCTGAAAAAGTAGCTAATACTCTTCGACAAAACGGCGTTTATGTGGCGTTTAAAACAAACAATTCTCTTAGAAATATCTGTAATAGTAAAGATAAGTTGGATATTCG
Source organism: Parnassius mnemosyne (assembly GCA_963668995.1). NCBI lineage: Eukaryota > Metazoa > Arthropoda > Insecta > Lepidoptera > Papilionidae > Parnassius > Parnassius mnemosyne. Next base: position 10,494,596 of record CAVLGL010000024.1, read on the forward strand.
TCAAAAGTCAGGTGTTTACAAACTTGTTTGTGACGAATGCCACGCCGTTTACGTGGGTCAAACTGGTCGCAATTTCGAGACACGTTATAAAGAGCATTTAGCCGCGTACAGGAATTGCAATCCCGATAAATCCCATTTTGCCAAACATCTTTTGGACACTGGACACAACCTAGCCAACGACCACTCCTTTAAAGTCTTACATACGTGTAATAAAGGGCTGCGGCTGTGTGTGCTGGAACAGTTAGAGATATTAAAAAGTAATAATAATACCGTTGCATTGCTGAATGAACAAACAAATGTTACTAACTCACCTCTCTTAAATATCTTCAAGCCTGCTCTCTAATAATGTGGGCGTTGCGCGGCGGTTTGTTTTTAATTTTACAAACGGCTGCGTAAGTCCAGCGGTGATTGGTCGCATGTTTTATCGCATGACGCAGTCGCTCGCTTCTTAGGTAGAGAGCGGTTGCGTCATCGGTTTGTATAAAAGGCAGTTGTTTTGGCTCGCCGCTCACTTAGCGGTTAGCCACCGTAGAGTCTATATCACCTGAGGATGCCTCGTGTAGAGGCGAAACACGTGTCGTATTGTCGTCGGTGGTGTGTCTTGCCTAGTGTAGTGGTGTTGGGAGTAGCGGTGCTGGGATTAGTGGTGACGGGGTTAGTGCGCGCAATTGAGGGAGGGCGGGAGGTGCTTCTTCATACTGGGTAAGACACATCATTTTATTTTATAACGCGGATATTTGCGAAGTAAATTTTTGTAAAAGCTTTTATATAATGGATTTCCGCAAAGTAACGCCTGATTCTATTAATTATAGTCTAGCTGTTTCAATACTGGTAAGATTTCTAATCTTTTTTACAGCATTCGCCGCAGAACTAAGTCCGCTTGCTATTTTTGAAATATGGGGGCTCCATTGAAGCTTCGTGTCTAGTGTGATTCCAAGAAAAATGGTGGTATCGACAAAACTGTTCCTCCCCTTTTAAAAAACATTAATATTTAATTGTTTGATATTTGGAGTCATGAATTTCATAACATAACATTACATTGAACCAATTTACTAATTTAGATATAGCATTATTTAACTATAACATATACTCCTCTATATATTACTTCATTGACGGACATATGCCATAGTTGCTACGCTTGGCAGTTTCTTATTTAATAGTTATTATTAGTAAGACGCTGTTGGCCATCTCCTGGTTTCTTTGAATCTGTCACCTCAGATGACACCCACGGTACGATATGGGTAGTGAACATTATTACGCCGTCACTAAACTTATTTTACATAATATCCTATGGATAGGTTCTCCAAACGAATATAAAACATCGTTAAAAGTCAATAAAGTTAGACATTTATTAGTTAGCAAATGTTATTCGTAGGTTAATTTTATGGCATCCATGACAGAAATAGCTAATGTGGGCTATTAAAACATTACGAACGACTAGAGTACGCCATAAAGCAATAGCCTTGGTTTTACAAGTTACTATTTTATATTCTTTTCATAAGGATTTTAACAATATTTTTTTTTAATAGAATAAGGGTGGGTGGCCAACAAGCACACAATCCACCTGATCGTAAGTGGATACTGTGGCCCATAGATACGAGTATCTACATTCATCCTCAATTAAGAATCAAAATGTACAAGCGTTGTCACCCCTAAGGAGTCAGTCCTTGAATACCTCGTATTCAGTAAAAAGAGGTAACATTTTCGAAGACTTTCGATACTAACATGACAAACCTATTAAACCATAACTTGGAACCCATAACTTGGAGAGAAGCGCACTAGTCGTGGGAGTTAGTCACTTCCACGGCTAGTGCGCTTCTCTCCAAGTTATGGGCTAATTGATATTATATGTATTATATAGTAGATACAAAATATGTATATTTTATAGGTTATATTATATTTACCTTCATATTATTGTATTGTATCTTGTATCTTTATTACTCATTTTATTAAGTACATTGTTTGCACCTACCACAGTTTCTCAAATCATCCAGAGTTGGCTGGTAGAGAATTACATAAAGCATCAAATCCTCCCTTACTAAGGTGTATTGAAGTTTAAATAAAAATAAATATCAACATTAAGTCTGGAACACTGTTTTCCTGCATTTTCATTTTTATGGAAGTTAGGCTGACAAAAGAGCACAAAGTCCATCAGATTGTAAGTGGATGCAGTAGGTCATTGTCATCTACATCAATCCTCAATAAAGAAACAAAAAGTTAGTGGATTATAACCCCTGAATACTAAGATAATACAGTGTTTCCTTAGTAGAAAACAATAAACTTTTAAGCTTAATAGCTTTTGAAGTCGATGCTGAGATATATTGTATAGACGATTCAAAGTCAGAAGCTATTTTGTGTCAATTATTTAATCTTTTAGTAATTTAAAGTTGCCTTTCACTTTTGATTTAAAAGTAACATTTGTTGACTCTTTTGAGTGAACTAAAGATAAATAGAATGTTGTCTAAAAAGTTACATTAAAATTTTCATGCTCTATTTTTATGAGACCACCCCTGAGACCACACCTGAAGGAATCAATGAAACTTATTAAAATGGGTTCATAATTACTGAATAACCTTACATTCTCACAAAAAAAATTATACAGTCCAATTGAGATCTCCCTCCTTTTAAGAAGTCGGTTACACGCGTCGATAATTCTTCATTGTCTCCGATTCACGTCATCATACAAAACATGTCACAATTACCTTAAAGGGCCGAGCCGATCTATTCGTACTACAGCCATTGATTTTATTTTAGTGTAACTCTACCACGTACACGTTAACGTTAAAGAAAAGTGTCTAGTGTGGCAAGATTTACTCAAATTCGAAAAGTATATGTTGTCCTAAATGAGACCTGCATGATATAAAATGGTTACCTCTAAGTATATTATCTGCAGCATAACCAGAGTAACCGACCTAGCACAACACGTCAGTAACTTGAAGTGGCAAGGGCTGGCCATATAGCTAGAAGAACCGACAGCCGATTTGGGGGAAATTTCTAGAGTGGCAGCCTTATACCAAGCTGAGTATAGGGCGTAGGATGGTCCACTACTAGATGGAATGATGACATGGTAAGATATGTATTTGGCTCAAAATCGTGCTTTGTTGCATTACTTGATGGAGGACGTAGACGCGTGAAGGGCTGTAGTGACTATGATGAAGATCTCAAACTTTTACTGTATAATGCTAGTTTTTTATTGTATAGAGGTGGTAAACGAGCACACAATCTATCTATCAAATCTGTTTGATTAAACCTCAAAATACAAATTCCTTATTACCACTGAGGACTAAGATGTTATGTCTTATTTCCAGTAAAAATGGTCCCCGGTTCTCTTTAGTCACCATGCGAAAAGTAATAAATGTGATAGAAAATGCAAAGGAAAGCAACATCTCTTTAGAGCGCCAGTGAATCGAACCTATCAGAGAGAACTCGGTACGATGAATCGGGCCTTTTTTCGCTAGATGCGACCAAGTCGAAGACGCTGGCACTGAGGGCCCGACTCAGAGATGGAAACAATATGTGATAATATGAACTTGCTTTAAAGTTGCAAGTGGTGTGCCGGCATGGAGACTGTCCTGTTGTACTGAGCACGGTTTTAGAGGTCAATTTAGCCTTTTCTTCCAAATGACTGTGGAACTGAACGTGTTTCGACGTCGACGCCGAGAATATCGATGATGGCTGATGCAGCAAGAGGAGTGCCCTGAATGTTCAGCAGTGGACTTTTCAAAGGTAATAATGATAGATACTGTTATTTATTTGATAGACTATCAAAATGTTCTGGTATTTTCCGTATTCACCACTTACAATACCCATGTGATGAGGTTAACGTTACAGACCATTAAAGTACACTGCTGAACATAGGCCCCTCCCATAATTTGCCTCATATTTGCCATAGTTGCCACGCTCGGCAAGCGTGTTGGCAACCGCAGCTTTTTTATTTTTAGTCGTTATTAGGAAGACGCTGCTGCCCATCTCCTGATTTGTTTTAGAGAGAATCAAAGTTATTTAAAATTACTAATACTCCCGTTAACCACTCTCAGTAAACTTAAAAATGCTTGTATTAAGAGTGGTTCACCTTTGTAGTCAAATGGTGGATTCGAACCCAAGACACTTCGAATTTGCAGTTCACACGCTTCCAATAGGCTACCGTCGCTTCAGCGCCTGACTTCGTAAAGTTAATTTTTGTTTTCTTTAAAATATGCCCCCACATTAGGATTTTCTCCTGTTTCGCGGAGGTAGTTTATAAACACAAATTGCACAAGGACAAACATCCAGACCCGGAAAAATTATTTGTAGGCCATACAAATACCTGTGCCATGCGGGATTCGAACCTGCGGCCCCAGCGCAGCAACTCATTACTAAGCATTCGTATCGTTGTATGGAAATATGAACAGTGCACCCGGCGAAGGTAATTGGTACTACATTTTGTCATACAAGGTCATTCGACGGCGACGTAAATAGAAACTCATGCTCAGAGGGCTGGTCCCGGTTTGTGTTTTGCCAAGTTTTGATATTAATTAAGACTTAAAATTTTGAAGATTCCTTATTCAACTTATTTTTTCAAGCAGAAAACGTTAAGGATATATTTTCTTTGAAATATTCCCAGTAATGGCCAGTATTCAGCTTAACAATACATTCTCTTCGTCTGTATAAAGTCATCTTTTCAAGAGACGTAGGTGCCTTATTCAAAAGGATTTCTTTACTAAAATGAGAAAGGCTCTATCACAATTCATTAAAATGCCATTCTCATCGGTCTATTGTGAGCAGCGTCGCATTAAATTCTCGTTTACCTTAAATCTGACTATGTGGAAGAAAACAAAGGCCTTTGCAAAATTCAATTAAAATTGATTATGAATTGAAGTGTAATATGAACAATTCAATTAATAGAGCTGAGTTTAAGAATATTAGAAATTATTCACGCTCCGAATGTACACTCAACATGTAACAATAATTCAGTGGTTAAGACCGTTGTCAGAATCAGTGCTCAAATAGAAAATTCGACCATAGAAATTAAATTATTAGGAATAAATTTTTATTTGAAATTGGACGTGGTTTTATTAAAGTTGTTTGTATACTTTTGAATACTGTTTCTGATAACTGATAACACACTTAACGGGAAACACAGGGTTTTTCTTACATGTTGTATCTTATATTGAAGAAAGAATTAATGTAATATACAAAAAAATAATTTTTATAATATGTAATAACCTATAGAAATCTTATATAAGCAATAAATGATAAAAGTTTTAGTTGTCATGATTTAATTTATACTCTTAATTGGCAGAAAAGAAGCAATAGCTAAATTTGCGCAAGACGTAAATAAAAACTGAAGAAACAGATCATTATATAGAAAATAAGTAATTAATTCTTCGAACTTTGTCAATTAAACGATACAAAACTAGTAGAGAGTAGTAGAAGTTGTGGACTCGTGAAATATTTCAAATTGGAATCTCCGTAAAATGTGTGTTTACTTTCTTTTTTTAATTAATACATTAAACGTAACAATACAGGCAAAAATCCTAGTGTGTCTCTAAGATATTTCCTGTTTTGTGGAGACAGTTTTCATACACATAAGTTGCAAAAGCATAAAAATCCAGACCCGGAACAACTACTTGTTCCTTGCAGAATTCAAACCGGCGGCGCTCAGCGCCGAAACTCAATACTAAGTCACTGCCCCCGGAAGTGTTATTCTGTGAGAGCGTGTACCTAACCCGGTCGAGCCGATCCATTCGTATTACAACCATAATATAGCTGCTGCGTGGCTCTATCACCTCAGAAAGTATTTTTCCAATCATTAGAGAGCCACATGCCTCCCTACTGTAGGATTTTACGAAATACTGATGTGTTCCACCAATACGACTAAAGTAACGCAATTTTAATATTTCGCAATAATAAAATATTTACTTATTAGGTGATAGCACTCCTTTTCTACCTAAAAGTCTATTGTAGGTATTACCTTTTCATCTATTTGTACCGCAAAGAAGCAGTAATTGCATCACTTTGTTCAAACAAAAGCAAAACAAAAATCTTACTCCATTTTATTATTAACAAATCGTTTCATTACATTCTTTCAACAAGTTAAAACAATTTTAATTTACGGGAAACATTGGTTGTAACTAATTTTAACTAAGTAACATCTTTATAGCAAAAACATTAAGCAACGTTTCGATAGATGTCGCGATATGTTGAATTCAACAGTACTTTGAAAGAGACAGCGCATCAGGAAAGTGAGGTTGTTTCGTTGGCCAATAGATGGCAGTCCTAGTTGCGTTTTGATCTCAAGTTGCATGATTATAATATGACAAGAAAATAAAAGCAAGACTTAAAAAATCACGACTTTATTTATTACTAGTACTAAATAAAGTCACAACTATTTATTACTAGCTGACCAGGCAACCGTTGTTTTGCCATATACATTATTTCTAAGAAATATTTTTTTAGTTTTAAAATTTGCGATTAAAAAACAAGGGTTGATCGTAGAAGGGTGAAAATATTAAGTTTTATATATTTTTCAATGCTAAATCATAATAAGGTGGGTCACCCTTATCATTTAAGGGTTTGAAAAATAGACGTTGGCCGATTTTTAGATCTATGCGATATGCACACAAAATTTCATACAAATCGGTTCAGTCGTTTCAGAGGAGCTTAGTAACAAACACCGCGACACGAGAATTTTATATATTATAAGATTATTTATACATACTAATACATATATTATAATTATGTCAAAAAATCTATAATTTGGATATAAAGATCGCGAATGTAATGTGTTACAATTATACCTGCCACATTTTTTTTTAATCATCCAGGGTTGACTGGTAGGGCATTAGGGCATTAAGCCCGCCCTTTATTAAGGTATATCTTATTGTAAGGTACATACATACATACATACATACATACAAAAACACTCACACCTGTAACCGAGGGGCTAGGCAGAGACTATGGACTTCCATTTGCCACGATCCTGACACACCTCTTTCGCTTCCTCCACATCCATATACCTACGCATACATGCTCGTCGGTAAAAGTTACGCTATTAATTTGGGCCATTTTCTATATGTCGCCAATTTGGTCGATTAACTTTCGCGGGCGCCCCTTCCCGACTTTGCCGTTCACCTCTGTAACATAAATTTGCTTTGTCACTCTTTACTCATTCATTTTTTCTACATGACCAAACCACCGAAGCATTTCTTTCTTAATCCTGGTCACAACATCATCTTGCAAACCACACTTCTCTTATCATACAATTTCTCACCCTGTCATTCAGATTCTAGAGTTAACGTTAAGTTTTAAACAGTAATAGAGCCAGTGGTTGCTGTGGCCCATAGACATCTACATCTATCTTCGATTACGAATCAAAATGCAGATGCGTTGTCAGCCGTGAGGACTAAGATGGAATGCCTTGTTTCCAGTAAAAAGGGTCTCCGGTTCTCTACACTCACCAAACGAAACACAGCAGCGTTAAGCTGCTATTTTACGCTGGTATTCTGTGAGAACGTGGTCCTTCCCCGGTCGAACCGACCCATTCGTGCTACAACCATAATATAGCTGCAGCATGGCTCTACCACGTATAAATAAGATGTCCGATGCTACCAACGTCTGAATAGATAATTAATTCGGCATAAGACCAAGTAGTGATCTGTCTCTACGCTGGACCTCCGGTAAACCCTTGCGTCTACCACCGCGATCTTCCACTCTTTCATCCACAATTATGGGATCTATCATGCTTCTATCATCACCTATTTCCCAAGTATACATGTGAATCTTCTTATGACGAAAGAATATGTTCGTCGCAAAAATATTCTTTTCTATTTATTATAAGGTTACTTTGACTTTACTTAACGACTTTACGTGGTTTCCGAGGCACTTGATGAAATACCGACTTCTGACTTCCTGACTCCGGGCTGCTACTGAAAACTTCTCGACAAAATACCCAACTGAATCCCGACCCGGGATTCGAACCCGGAACCTCATGATTAGCAACCACGTTTACGACCACTAGACCAACGCGACATTCAAAGTAGTAGGCTATTTTTCTCCCATCGGTTACAATTTAACCTTATAAAATGTATAATACATAAATAATTTTTTATGGAAGCTCAATGTTTGCTAGTTCTTATCTTATAAATAATCGTCTAATTTATAATATTGTTTCTTTTCTACCGACTTCAAAAAGAAGAAGGTACTCAATTCGACTGTGTTTTTTATGTGTGTTATTTCATAACTTTGTTCTACGTGAACCGATTTCGATGAGTCTTTTTTATTTGAAATCTGGTGCTTCTAACGTGGTCCCATTGATCAAGGTCTGACCAATAATTTTTGAGTTAATAAATTGAAGTCAGTTGTACAACATTTTAAATTTTAAATTATTAAGGACGCTTTTTACATATGCTTTTGTTTTATGCGATGGTAAATTTGTAGTACTACTAATCTTGGTGTAAATACGAGGGCGACACCGAAAGTTTTTAGATAGAGATTCTTATATATATTAAGTTAATATTTGACGGCTCCGTGGCGCAGTGACTTAGCAATGACTTGCTGCGCTGGGGGGCGCGGGTTCGAATCCCGCACGGAACAAGTATTTGTATGGCCTACAAATAATTTTTCCGGGTCTGGATGTCTGATTGTCCTTGTGAAATTTGTGTTTGTAAACTGCCTCCACGATACAAGAAAAAATCCTAGTGTGGGGATAAAGATTAGTTCAAATTTTGAAAATGGAACTCTTTGCCGATATAATTGTGTATGCATTTTATTATTTGTCATTTGTTTACGATTTGGTGGCAACTTGAAAATTGTCTGTGTCACGTCAGCATGATATTAACGCGAGAAAATTTTCGTACAATGATTTTTATGACTTTCGATGTCATTTAAGTCAACAAAAAAGTTATGATAGACTTCGATTGGCCTTTCACGATGAAGCCCCATCTCGTGCCACTGTTTACAACTGGTTTAATGAGTTTAAACGTGGTCGCACTAATCTCACCGATGAGCTGTGTGAGGGACGGCCTTCTACAACGACGACTGAAGATAACATCAGTGTTATGCGGCGTATGATAGAGACTGACAAAGAGTGACTTATCAGCACATTCGGACAAGCTTAGGCATCGGTATGAGTCAAGTGCACAAAATCCTCTATAAAAAATTAGCGGTCAGGAAGCTTTGTGCCCGGTGGATACCTCATAATATGACAGAGGCCGAGAATTCCGTCATGTTGATTGGTTGGAAATGGTTCAAAGATTTAACGGAGGTGACTCAAATGCTGTGTTGTACATACTTACGGGTGAATAAAGCTGGATTTATTATTATGATCTTGAAACTAAGGGACAGTCTGCTGTTGGTCGAAGTGTGGGAAAAAAGATGGTGGCCTCTTTCTTCGGAAGGACAGGTCATAACGCAACAATTGTTTTAGGGGATCAAAAGAGTTATTGCAGAGTGGTACACTAACAATTGTTTGCCACTTGTCTTGGAAAAAGTTCGGGTGAAACGACCTCGCAGTAGGATCCTTCTTCACCACGAGAACGCCTCGTCGCACACCGCCAAGCAAACAATCGATTACTTAGCGACGTCAGGAGTGGAATTATTGGGTCACCCGCCCTATAGCCCCGCCTTTGCACCTTGCGATTCTTATTTATTTCCGAAATTAAAAGAAAAACTTCGAGAAAAACGGTTTATGGACGCCGAGGAAGCAGTGGTTGCGTTTGAAAATGCCGCCGAAGCGACCCCTAAGGACGAGTGGGTAAAGTGCTTTTCTCGGTTGTTCCATCGGATGCAGCGATGTATTGATGTAAATTTACACTATTTTGAAAATATATAATAAAAGCAATAACTTGCTAGTTTGTTTAGTTTTTGATTTTCTAAAAACTTTCAGTCTCACCCTCGTAGACGTCTATGCAAAAATTTGTCTCGAGTTCAGTTAAGTTTTGTACAGCTTAGGAAAAGCAAGTTTAGAAGTATTGCGCATTAAAATTGTTTCTTACATAGTAAAGAATATTATCCAAAATAAATTGTGGTTCAAAAGTAAAGATATTAATTTCTTTAAAAAGGTCTTTGAGTGAGTCCCCTGGTCCTGTCACCCAGGGGGGTAGGCAGAGACTATGGACTTCCATTTGGTGCGATCATGACACACCTCTCTCGCCTCCTTTACATCCATATATTTACGCATACACTCTCGTCGGTTAAGGGTACTCCTAATCTGGCCCATTTTCAATGTATCGCCGATTTGGTCGATAAATCTTCGTCTAGGGCGTCTCTTCCCGACTTTGCCATTCACTTCTAAAACATAAATTTGCTTTGTCATTTTTTCCTCGTTCATTCTTTCTACGTGACCAAACCACCAAAGCATTCCTTCTTTAATCCTAGTCACAACGTCATCTTGCAAACCACACATTTCTCATATTACACTATTTCTCACCCTGTCATTCAGATTCAGCTCTAGCATGCTCTCTAATGACCGCATTTCAACAGCCTTTATTCTACTCTCATGCTTCTTCTGCCATACCCAACTTTCACTACCATACATTAAAGTAGGGACTACTACAGCATTATGAATTTCCATACGTGCCTTCTTTGACACATTCTGACTCTTCATAACAGCGTGTAGAGCCCCATTAACTCTATTTCCCACGTTCACTCGTCGTTCTATATCCTTATCATATCTACAATCCCTGCTAAATAAACATCCCAAATATACAAACTCATCACACTTGCTCAATCAACTCCCCTTCTGTTCCTATTTCACATAACGTTTTACTTTCTTTTCTTTCAAAAACCATCACTTTCGTCTTATTTGCGTTCACTTTTGTAAAAATAAACACTATTGTAAATTGTAAAGGTATATTCCTTTGTAAATTATTCATGTCATATTCTTGTACTTGTACTTGTATTAACATTAAAAATTTTGTACAACTGACTTCAATATAAATAAAATGAGAACATCATCAATGTAGTCGAATTCAATTAAATACAAATTATTAAAGATAACTTAAAATCTACTGGTCAGATCTTGATCAAATTTCTATGAAGCCACATGAGAGGAACCAGCTTTGAAATAAAAAAAGAATCATCAAAATCGGTTGACCTTGAAAAAAGTTCTGAGGTAACACATAAAAAAGAAATACAGTCGAATTGAGTACCTCCTCCTTTCTTAGAAGTCGGTTCAAATGCCGCTATTCATATATTATAATGAGGTCATAAGATCTTCCTGGCATTTCTCGCAGTTACTAAACTCCCACCAGGCGGTATCACAATCATCATCATCATTACAGCCTACCACATGTCGACTGCAGAATACAGGCCTCCCCCAAGATGTCACAAAGCACTGTTCTGAGACACCATCATCGACTTCTTACCAAATCGTCACTCCACCTAGTGGAGAGCCTTACACTTTAACGGTACGAGGTTGTCATTTCAATAACATTTCTTCCCCATCGGTTATCGATGCTTCAAGCTATATGGCCTGTCCATTGCCACTTTGACTCTCTGGTTCTATTGCGGATATACTTTTGGGGGGGGGGGGGGGCAAACGAGCATGCGGCTCACCTGATGGTAAGTTACTACCGCCGCCCATGAACAACCGCAACACCAGGGGAAGAATGAAGACTTTCACGCAGAGGAATTCTGAGCCTTCATTTCCAAAGGTCGCTGAGATACATTAAGCTTCCTTATATGGACAGAAGTGAAGGACTATGTCTTAGATGGCAAATGCCTGAAAACAAAATAGATAATTTAAAATTAAACATTTTGTACGACCGACTTCAATATAAATTATTCAGAATAACTCAACAACTATTGGTCAAACCTTGATCAAATGTATATGGTACCACATGTGAAGCACCAGCTTTCAAATAAAAAAAGAATCATCGAAATCGGTTTACCCAGTAAAAAGTTATGAAGTAACACACATAAAAAAATATAAAGTCGAATTAAGTACCGTCTCGTTTTTGAAGTTGGTAGAAAAGAAGTTCCGATTCACATGTTTTATCGTGTCATCATTCTATCTAGTGAGAGGTCAAATATCAGGCTGCCACTCAAGAACGCTTGTTTCCTATCAATTACTTGCTAAATACTATATATTTAACATTACAATACTCTACATATATTTAAGTTAATATTAAGAGAACACTAAATTATAAAATAATAGGAACGAAATATGATGCATAAAATATTTGCAATTTTTTATAAAAAATTGTTCGCTTTCAAACTGTAATAAATGGCAGAGGCTTTTTATTAGCTCTTTAAAAGTAGGTCAAAATGAAAAGGTTTATTTTCTGCTGGCGTTGATTGAGGTATTTGCTTTTTAAAATCAAGATTTTTGATCAGAATTCACAGGCGAGCATTTTAGTAGCATTATAATGATACTTTAACAATAACGTTTGTCTTACTTGAAAATAATATTTTCATAAAGTGGGTCAAATAAAAGGCGTCAGCTGCTAGCGATGTCTACAAAAATAACATCATAACGTTTTTGGCATTGGAAGCCTCGCAGAATACGACACCGAACTTAATATAATATTTCATTCATAATAGTGCAAAAACACTTTCTTTCAACTTAATTAGGGACAGGAAAATACCTCCTGCTAACGTTCCCTAGACAGATTCTTGAAAATAGTTTTTACAGTAAAATTTGTGATCGATCGAGATTGTACGACGTACTTTTTAAATAATATGTATATACGAGTACGTTAAATTGCTCCTTATCATTTCCATGCCTTTCCACCGTGAAGTGCCATTGTAAGAATGTCCACTACTCCCATATCGTTCCGTGGGGTCGTAGAGGTGACAGAGGGAAAAGGAAAAAGGTGATAGGCAGCAGCATCTTACTGATAACAACTCGAAACAATAAAAAAATGCGGTTCTCGCCTGTCAAGTATGACACTATGGTAAAATCCCCCCCCCCCTCCCCAAGTGAGCATTCTATAGGCTTATGTTCAGCAGTGTACTTTAAATGCTGTAATGGACGGATCAATACCCTTCTTAGCTCAGCCTACCGATGCACATAGGAGAGGCACAATATAGGAAGCATATGCTAAATAATAGTTATACTTTACGGAAGAATTATGAGTAGTATCGCTTTAGTCGCTGCTCCCTGTCATAGGTCTGAATATTTACATGTTTTTTCATAGGATAGGGTGACAAACGAACACACAGTCCACCTGATGGTAATTGGTTGCTGTGGACCATAGACATCTACATCTATCCTCGTTTGCGAATCAAAATGCAGATGCGTTATCATCCGTGAGGACTAAGATGGAATGCCTGTTTTCCAGTAAAAAGAGTCTCCGGTTCTCTACACTCACCATACGAAACACAGCAGTGTTAAGCTGCTATTTTACGCAGGTATTCTGCGAGAGCGTGGTCTTTCCCCGGTCGAGCCGACCCATTCGTGCTACAACTATACTACTAATATAGCTGCAGCATGGCTCTACCACGTAATATACAACGTATGTTGGCATGCATGTTTCTGTTATTTAGAGAACCCACCTATCATCCTTATTCGTTCCAGGGTTGACGTTGGAGGTGATAATAAATATTGCCTGAAATAGTCTCATGGTTCCCGATACATGGCAGAATTACTAACACGTTTACGTCAGACGTAAAATAAACAGACCCGGGACTGACAGCAGGGTCGGGGTCTGGCACTACGATCGTCAATCGACCTGCAAAGCGTAATGACTAAGGCAAAACTTTCCTACAACGGGAGAGACCCGACAGAAGTGAACTTATATGGACCGATAAAGAAGGAATAAATAAAGTTAATAAATGTAAAGTTGAATATATAAAGTTATATAAGATATTTAGACTTTTTATATCATCCATGGAACGAGATAGGGTGATAGTAAATCCAATTAAATTTATAACAGATACATAATTATTGCTTATAATAGGAACATAAGAGAAAATAAAGATTTAAGTGGCAGAATAAGAACTTTTGACCGAATGCCAACCTTATTTGCACGCGGTTTACAGCTGATTGAAGGACAAGCTCTGACGATCAGCTGTTAAAGATGTTAGAGAAACCATACACACAAACTGGTGATGGAAGCTGCATGACTAATGTGAGCTAATCGGATCTTCACTCATCAACGCACCTGCTTTACATGGTGAGTTAGGACGATTTTTTCAAGGAAATCACACAACCTGAAGCATGACTAAAAAATTTAACGAAGAAGAAAGAGAAAAAGAAGAAGAAGTGTTTCCCATAATATGAGACAATCAAAAAATAGATTTCCTAAATCAAGAAAATTTGTAAACATTCTAGTCAATTAGAGGGAACTAACAGCCAGAAGCAAGTAATTCGAAGAAATCTTGCAGTAAACTATTTAACAAAAGACAGGTAGAAACGTAAGCCAGGGCTCACTCCAATTAAGTATGCGGGACAATTGATGCCATGCACACAATACGTTTGGATAGCAAGTGGGCTAAAGAAAGGGCGCCAACTTTAACGCATGCGCAAAAAGAGTAACAGAGGAAAGACTACCAGTCACGCGGATTCAGTCTTCGCGGAGACGCCTCCTTGGACGGGCGTCGATGCCTCTAGCTAAATACGAAACACGATAGAACATCTACTAAAATAATATTACGTGGGTGAAAGTAGCAAAAGTATATAATACGCCTTCTCTTATAGTTGATTTGATTCTCAAGCTAGATAAAACTTGAAATAAGTTAGTATTACAGTAGTTGACAAATGAAAATTATAAGGTTTATACTAAGGTAGGGTACGTGAAATGCGCGACGTGCGTGATGCCCTCGCTCGTCGTGTTCGTGCTGCTGACAGTGCTGGACTTGTGCGTGCCGTTATATCACGATCAGTTCGCTCTTCACATTCCGGATGGGCCCAATTATGCGGATGATCTGGCCCATAGACATGGTTTTGTTAACCATGGACAGGTAAGACCGTGTAACCGAAGGATTCGTATGATTAAAAATTTAACAACCTTTGCCCTTTATTAAAAGCACTGACAACTGACGGTTTATTTGTTAGTATAACGGTTATAGATTCGTGTTAAATATTCTGTTTGTTATTTTCAAATTGCATTTCTACGTAAATTGTTATTTAGTAACTGGTTTAAAATTCTAAACTATTAAATAATAAGCCCAATCCTATGATAGTCATGCAAATTAGAAAAAAAACTGCCCGTTTGATCCTAACGACCTTAAAAATTTCTCTCTTAAAATTTGTTAACATTCTAAATATTTTACGCTAAAGTCGTCAATGTATTAAACAAAAAACTCTGGGTAACTGTTTTCAATTTGTTTACAAGTCCCGGAGATATTAAATATTTAAGGATGCCGGATTTGGGACAAATTTTGTAAATAACTTTGGTAATCCTTTGTACTGATACTTTCATTAACAATGTCTTCTTGCCTTAGAAAATGTTGGTTAATCTATAAAATGTACAATACATACGCCAACCTAAGATTCTAATGATATTATGTTGTGTGACAAGTTTTATAGAAGATAGTGTTAAGTTTTGTACGTAACAGGATGATAATATTATATTTGTAGTTTATTTTTATAAAAAAACAATTAAAACTAAATTTAATGATGATTATTATATGTTAAGGACGCGATAATACTTAATATATTAAGCCATGCATTATTTTCATCAAATTGGAACTTATATAAGCATCTCTGATAATCAAATAGTATTTAGTAACTATTAATGTCTTCTATTTTAATATTATAATTAATATAATAATTTGTATTAACACGATCGCACAACGTTTTGGGGAAAGGTTGCCCTAAAATAAAATTAGATTTACGCATACACACTTATATTGTCTCTTAAAACGAAAGTTTAAAAAGCAAGCTTAAAAAATTATACTTACTGTGCCGAGAGCTCAATCAAAAGCTCTTTGAAGTACCATTAGTGTTTAATAATTTTTAAACAATGGTTCAGAAATGTTTTCCCCTCTCTCTGTCTTCAAAAGGATTGCTTTTTGAAGGAAACTCAATGAAATCACGAAAGATAATATTGTACGGATTGAAGGAAAATTATGAGAATTTCGTAATCAATTTTATATTTTTACTAGTTTTTATACATATATTATTACTACAACATATTGCTAGATTTCATTTAACTTAAGACGCAATGTATATAAGCGATTTTCGATGATTAGACATGTTGATCGGAACTATGAAATACGGATTATCTTTTTTACGTTTGACTTGTATAGATTTTCAGCTTAGACAAATCTAAAATTCCCGAAATTCTATTATTACAATGTCCTCCTAATAATATAAAATTAAATCTAAGTTATTTTTTTATTTAACACTTACAATGTTATAGTAAAACCGTTCGTTATGTTTGTTGCTTGAGTTTCCGGTTGCAGGTCCGCTTTACTAGTTTAACGTTTCCAAATTCACGAATTTGTATTTTACTTTTTCTCAAAAATATATAATTATTTAATGTAGCAAAATGTATCGTAGTGAAAGCCTTATAAAATTGAACATAGACAATAAGGTATTTTGAGGCAGAAAACTTATCAGAATTACGGTATTTTTGACTTATTAAGACATGCATGAAGACGACAGATATAGGTGTTTGTGCTATTCCATGGGAAAGTATTCAGCAGTGAACTTGAATTGTAGTGATGATGATGATGATTGCTCAAAAACTGCTGTCCTCAATTGATATGAACAATCTTCTATTAGGTGGTCTAACTATTTATTTAGATGGGAAGGGAAATGAGGCAGAGGAAATCTAGAGTTACACGACTCTAGACTTCATCTGCCTCATTTCCCTATTAATTGCGCATAGCGAGACTATCGGTCTAAACTTGCAATATCAATAGGTATAGGTTAAGGTGTGGTAGCCTCAAAGCCGCAAACATTATAATGATATAAAATAAGTAGTTTTGTCTAAAATTATTAGTCAACGGGTTGGGTAATTAACTAAAGGAATTTAAACATTTACTTCAATAATATCAACAAACAAAAACTCAAAGCAGTCCGTCGGTAAAGAACAACAATCACTCATAAAATATAATAGTTAAAGTTATTAATTTGCAACATAATCAAATCTCTGTATTCCACGTGTTAACGGTGTATCATCCGTTAATATACAGATTAACTAGGTAAAGTGTAGATATTTACTACTTTAAGTAAAATTTCGCACATTAACGGATCGCACCCGATAATTTGCAGATTATCTAGCTAATGTGCACATAAACGTATTCCGCATTCTAACGTTAACTACTCCATGTCGTTGGATTCTACCACATTGAGAAATTTGTAGCATATTTATCTTCATAGATCAATGAGTGACTTTAAACTTCCTCAATAGGCTAAATGTGAAGGGCCACGTCTTGCTTCTCTTGGTCAGTATTGTCATCCCGTACGTGGGAACTCATCAACACACCAATTGGCTCACTCTTATTGTTGGGAAAATTCGCTTAATTTTTTGATCATCACTGAAATCAGTGTTGTGATCTACCGCAATCTATCTCATGCTGAGTAATGATCTTTTATGACTTAAGACTTACAAACTCATTATTTCATATTTGTCCATGTGGTTATCTATTTGTTTATTATTATTGTGTTGAGTACGTCTATGGTTTTTGGCAAAATAAAGTTTCTCCTTTTTTCTTTTTTCTTTAATGTCACGCTTCCAGCGCGGCATGTATAGGTATGCTTATTTTACGTCTAGAGTAAGCGAGATGGCTATACGGGTCTATATGAACGTTATACCGGTCTCTTTTTTATGGGATAAGAATGACAAACGAACACACATTCAAGCTGATGGTAAGTGGATGCTGTGGCCAACAGACATCTACATTTATCCAAAATTAAGTATCAGAATTCAGATGCGAATGCGAATGCCATGCGTTTCCAGTAGAACAACATCTCCGGTTCTTTATACTCACCATACGTAGTATAGCTTTAAGCAGCTAATTTACGCTGGTATTCTGTAAGAGCGTCCTACCCCGGTCGAGCCGACCCGTTCATGCTACAAAAACTCTATAGCGGAAGCGTGGCTCTACCACGTATAAATGTAATTATCTTTATGGCATTTACTAAAGTTCCTTCTTACGACACCCATGGGACGAAATGGTTACCCCATTTCGTACCGCGCGCTCCCACCTTTACGCCGCAACTACACGGCAAACATGGTAGGTAAATAAAAAAACCGTGGTAGGTACCTTTAACAGTTTTAACGGTACCGACAGTGGGATCGGTCTATGGTTTGCGTAATACTTCATAAATTTTTGAACACTTATTGTATTACAAAATATTTCTCATTTATCATAGAGATTCTAGAATTTTGTATGGCATACTTCGACCTATTTTCTTCGTTTTCTTTTTAAGCCCTCGTAGTGGTTGTGAAGATTAATTATTACTGCACAATGAACTCGGATCGGTTTTCGTAGCTCGAGGGATAGAATGAACAAAAAAAAACTGCTTCTCTTCGAAAATATACCGCATAATGAAACGTAAAATCAAACCGAACTATTTCCAATAAAGGTTGGACGGTTGAAGTTTTAGAACAATTAAAACTTTTATAAAATCATGCTAGGTAGCGTATGGGAAGAATGTCTACAGCTTTATTACGTGGTAGAGCCATATTATGGTTGTAGCACGAATGGGTCGGCTCGACCGGGGAAGGACCACGTTCTCACATAATACCAGCGTAAAAGCACTCACTATACGAAACACAGCAGCCTAGTGCTGCTGTGTTTCGTATAGTGAGTGTAGATAACCGGAGACCATTTTTACTGGAAACGAGGCATTCCATTTCAGTCCTCAGGTGTGACAACGCATCTGCATTTTGATTCTGCCACAGCATCCACTTACCATCAGGTGGACTGTATGCTCGTTTGTCACGCTATTCCATAAAACACCTTTACAAGTCATGCTGCTTCTGCTGATCTCAAGCTGGAATTGCCAACTCTAGCTCGGCTTCTAACTCGGTGTGAGAGTAACATAGCTATTCTAATTATGGCAAAAAATATTTCGAAGACATGTGAAGACCGCCAACATGTTTTAGGGCAATTGTTTGTCCTTAATTCCTTTCAGAAACAAGAAGAGGCCTGTGACCGGGTGTAAGACTTATAAAGGAATATCCTGTAAACTTGCTTTACTTTAATATAACTATCGCGTTTACAACAGATGCAGACCGGCCAGACCCGTGACGATGAGCAACGTCAAAGGTGCAGCGTGGTGATTAAAATCGATTATAAAAAATCAAAGCAGAATGAAGATACTTTTAGGCTTTTAGGCGACAAAAAGCAGATGAAGGCCCAGAGAGCCTATTTCTAATAAAAAAGTGATTGGATTTTTTAAGTGATAATCGAATTTACAGTCCACCTGGATGGGGATGAGGATTTAGATAGAATGCCTCGCGTCCTGCAACTATTTTTGGCGGCAGAAAAAATATTTTTTGATGGTAGAATTTTTAATTTAATAAAAATCTATTAAGAAATTAAATAAAACATTGTCATTGATTCGAAATAATTTAAGCATTTAAGAGTTTCCTTTCAAAAACAATAATATTAAAAATAAATATAAATCCGCACACAAGCGGTGATCGCGTCAAGAAGTATACCATAATCGAATAGAAAGGCACACACAGTACACAACTCACACACAGAAGCAGCAAACTGTATAGTATACACGCTCTACCACACAAGATAGTCGAGTTTAGTAGCATAGAGGGGACATGACGGCATAAGAGCATGTTATACCGTATGCCGGCACGGCATACATCAAAAATGGCTGCAAGCTTTTTTAATAAAAAAGTAAGGGTGACGAATTAGCACACAGCTCGCTGAGTGGTTTGGTAGTGGACGCGATGCGGATGCGGACAGCGGACGGTAAGTGGAACTTGAGACCCGTCATCTTTATCATCACCTTAACTAAATTTATCTTTGAGTAAAAACCTAAGCGTAGATTTTTTTAGCAGAGGGGGCTAACGAGCATGCGTTACACCTGATGGGAAGTGACTACCGCCGCCCATAAACAACTGCAACACCAGCGGAATTGAAGATGAGTTGCCGGCCTTTTAAAAAATAGGCTCTTTTCTTGAAGGTCCCTAAGTCGTATCGGTCCGGAAAAATCTCTGGTGGTAGTCGATTCACAAGGAAGTTGTGCGAGAAGAAAACTTCTTCTAAATCGCACAGTGGTGGACCGCCAACCATCCAGATGGTATGGATGGTATCCCGAGTTTTGTCGTGATGTGCGATGGTGAAATTGAGCGGCTGGAATTAGTCCGAACAATTCCTCAAAGCACTCTTCGCGATAGATGCGATAAAATACGCAAAGAGTTGCAACATCTCTTCGCAGTGCCAGTGAGTCAAGTCGATCGGAAAGAACTCGGTCGTCATCGATAACTAGGATGAAATGCCGCCTTACCAGCAAAAAGCTTCTGGTCCGTCCCCTGTTGAACCCATTCTTGATACAGCCGTGAGTTAATATTTTTTTATTATTTTCACTAAACACGAACGATTGTTTGAATTTTTTGTTCAATTTTACCGTAACTAAACGTGAGCAGAACATTGTTGGAATTAGTTGGTGTTCAACTTTTTAATTTATAGGTTTCATATCTCTTTGTAAATTCATCAAAGAAAATATGTTTTACTTATTTCCTTTTTTAAGGGCTTTTTAAAAAACAAGCGCCAGTGACTGTAAGAATATCTCGATGAATATTTTACAGCTCTAGTTTTTGATTATTGAAAATTTAAATTAAAGTTTAAGTTTTTCCGCATAATAAAAATAAAACCTATGTGCACTATTTAATCAATAAATTATATTTCAATGGGTTCAATAGATTATGTATGGATAATCAAAAAAAAATCTTGATATCCCAGCTAAAATACGCATGTGATTAATACTTGGCGATTTGTAACAGTATAATTTGTAGCGACAGTGTAAGGATTTACATGACTTCTCTCTTATAAAAGGCTGGCCATATTGTAAACATCAATAGAATTTATTTATTAAATACCTAGTGTAGAATTCCAGTTGTCGTAACCCATAATTTGGACAACGTTTATTTTTTAACCGATTTAAAAAAACGAGAAGGTTTTATATTCGGCTGAATCGATTTCAATTATCAATTTTTTAAATAATTGTTAGAATGTACATCAAGATATAGATTGAAAAACAAACACGCATCCCTAAAGGACATTTCTGTTGTTACCTTTTGAAGTTTTTTTTTTATAGGATAAGGGTGACAAACGGGCACGTAGGCCTCTTGATGTCTGTGGTTGCTGCGGGCCATAGACACATACGTTTATCCATAATTACGAATCAAAATGGAGATGCCTGGTCAACCGTGAGGAATAAGATGGAATGCCTCGTTTCCACTGAAAAGGGTGTCCGGTTCTCTACACTCACCATACGAAACACAGTGTTAAGCTTCAATTATGCTCTGGTATTCTGTGAGAGCGTGGTTCTTCCTAGGTCGAGTCGACCCATTCGTGCTACAGTTATACTCTAATATACCTGCAGCATGGCTCTACCACGTAAAGCGTCTCCCACACAGAAGCGACTTGCGGTGGCGGTCACGGTGGAGGCCAGTTGTATTCTTATGCAATGTAAGTGAGTCTGCAAACCCGTGCGGCCATGTTGCGGCCTACTAGCAACTGGCCGCGGCCGCATGCCCCGCCACCTCCGCCTGTCAGCGAACGTGCGGCCTCTATCAGTGGCCGGTGGCCACAGCGCGGTCATATACAAATTTTAACAACAGGCCGCGTATACCGCGTGCAAAATGGCGCTAAATACATAGATTTAAATAGAAACCGTGTAAAATTATCGAATACTTTATGATACTCCACACCTTGATTACAAAAGCATTAGGATTATAAACAAAATATGAGATAATATTGCTGAATGTGATAAGAATAAAATGACATCGTTATGGCTAGCCATGTTGACTGATGTCCGATCGTAGATGTCAGTTCGTAGCACAACAGGTGTGTTGTTGCAGCGGCTAGAGTTGCGGCTCGCGGTTAGCCGCCACCGCAAGCCGCTTCTGTGTGGGAGACGCTTTAGACAAGCCATTATGATCTTTTCTTGACAGCTTTCGATCACATAACGATATCAATATAATGTCTACAGCTATCAAATGACATTCTTCTTTTACTTCTTTATCTGTTCCCATTAGTTCACCGCTGGACATGGACTTCTGCCATTATAAGAATGATCTTCCGTAATCGCCACGCTTAACTTGATGATTGGTTATTACTATGCTACACTACACTACACTAGGCAAGGTGGTACGCCACGAACTCACAAAAGAGAATAAGCGCTAAAGCTTGTGCAAATCATAGCTTTAAGTGTAATAACCTAAATTGCAATCCTAAATCAAATATGCAATATGTGCTGAATCTATACATGTAATTCGCCTATTCTCTTCAATTCAATTTTTTACTGCTAGCATGTCTCATTTTGTAACAGTCGTCAAACGGCGACCACTTCTTTCTTCATCTCTCAAGGTTAGTCAAATACGTGCTGGAATTTGTTACACCAGCGATACAGTGCTGCCTTAGAAGGGTCTTTCACAATTGTCATTTACTATCAAACAATTCGTCCGGTTTAAGGCGGCTAGGCGTATAAAATCGTAAATATCATCGTGCGAAAATTTCCCCGACGCTGATTCATTTTTCAACGAAACCCGAGATTACAATTCAGCTCCTAGAAATGTTGAGGAAAATTTGAGATTGGAACATTCGTATACTTGTGAATTATTCGTGTTTTCAAAATAAATTATAAATGGCTAGTGTCTCATGAAACACTTTTTTTTCGTAAATATTTCTTCATTTACAATTTACAATTTTAGTGGGGTCGACAATCATATATACCTAGTCAGGTCATAAATTCTGTCACATGTTTAATATAAAATAATTGAAACAAGTTTATTCATTATGTAACCATTTATATACCAAAATGAACTTAACAAAACATAGATTCTTATGACACTAAAGTTTATTCAAAATAACCTCCGTGATTTTGAATACAAGCCTTCAATCTGCGTGGCCAGTCGTCTATCGCAGCACGAACAAGGTCTATGTCAATATCGGCGGCTGCCTTAATCAAGGATGTCTTGAGTGACTCCAAATTGGGATGAAGCTTTGAGCACGCCTTTTCCTCCAAGTGTTGCCATATTTTGTAATCTAACGGATTCAAATCTGGACTGGAGGAGGGCCAGTCTTCGTGCCGGATGAAGTCGATTTCACGCGCCGCCAGCCAGTCTTGTGTGCTCTTCGCTCTATGAGCTGGCGCCGAATCTTGTTGGAATACCCAGTGCCTGTTATTGAACATGGTATGAGAAACAGGTTCCACAAGGTTCGTCAGGACTGTATTTTGATACACAACTGCATTCGTTTTTACACCTTTCTCACAAAAATATACCTCTGTTAAGCTCCAATAAGAAACTCTCAACCATACCATGAGCGAGGATGGAAAATTACCTCGTTGGACACGCGGAATACGGTTGCTCGCTTTTTCACTACTGTGTGCGTACACCTTATCATTTTGTTTGTTGTAGCTCTCTTCTACGTTAAAAATTTTTTCATCCGAAAAAAGAATTTCCCGATATTTTTTCCCGCGTACCGCTTCAACAAAGCGCGGCATCTCTTCAGTCTCAGGTCCATTAGACGAGCATTCAAACGATGTCCTGTTTTTCTTCGATATGCCCGAAGCCCTAAGTCTTCATTTAACACCCTTTTCACCGTGGTTCTGCTTAACCCCATCTGAAGGGCCAACAGTTTCTGCTAACGTTTGGGATTTCTTTGAATTCGCGCCTTCACGGCTTTTATCACTCTTGGAGTCCTAACAGACCGAGGGCAACCACTTCTTGACCTGTCATCTACACTAGAGTCTTCATTGTATCGTTTGATGGTACGATAAACGAATCTTTTGGTTATATTCAAATTTTTCAGTATGTCAAAAATTTTAATTGGCCCGTAACCGCAACGATGCAACGCAATAACTTCAACACGGTCTTCTTTAAGCATCCACTCCATATTTAAAAATGAGTAAAATTCTAAAAAGTATACAGTTTTATTTTCATGAACAATTCGAAATTCGAATTCAATAAACTTTTTTGTGGCCAGCATTCTAAAAGAAAAGTTTTTACTGTGTGACAATACTTATGACTTGACTAGGTACAAGAATTTTTATGGCAAGCGCTTCTTCCCTGAGCGACGGGTAGATGACGGCTCTAGATTTCATTTCATTTTTAATAGATAATTTTGTGTTGCAAAAATAAGCAAGCAAAAATAAATGTTAGGAACAAATTCTTCAAGCTCTTATCGAGACACTAATGGGCTATTAGCTATTAATTAAAATAAAAGCTTTGTGAGCCAAACAACAAACAACCTTCTTTGCGATATTACCGCCGCTTAGCATATACATTAAATTATAGTACAAGAATATTAATTAGTAGCCTTATTATAATGGCGGTTTAAGATAACCTATTTCGTCCCAAGGGATCTTCGGTGTCAGCAACGAGTCTTTTTCAGGGTTATATTACTTTGCTCTGTAGGGACTTGGAAGGTACATTCCACACAGTAGTGGAATGCTGACGGATAGATGGATATTTTTTTTAAATCAGGGTGACAAACAAGCATACAGTTTTGCTACTGGTTTCTGGATTATGTGACACATCGACATTAACATCAATTCTTGATTAAGAGAGCAAATGCTTCAATAAATACCAGTAAATGGTCCACGCTTCTCTTACCTCACCTATTACCTATTTTCATCGCTTGTTTTTGAGTTTATTGGAGTTTATTTCTTAAAAAACACGACCACGAACATACATTATGCAAAATATATGGAAAGTAAAATCAAGTGTTAACAAAAACTGAAACCGATATGGTTTTCCTCGGCGTAACATAGCCGCGCATCTCAGCGCGAAATGAGTAATAAAATATAAGTCATGTAATTTTATGTAATATAATTTATGTAACATATTTTATTAAATCAATTTAATAAATATAAGGGTTTATTTACATCCTTTGCCTATTGTATATATTTTAAAACAATGGTTTTTGAGGAGTAAGCTCCAGTCATGCGTTGGAGCTGACACGCCTTACGCCTAACTTTTTTTGCATTTTTACGGGGTATCTGTTGTGAATTACTATGCAAAGATGAAGAATAGAATAGAATAGAATAGAATAGAATAGAATGAATAGAATAGAATGATTTTTATTCAATATGGATTATTACATAATACTTATTGAAAGTCATTATTTTATTTACCACTGGTTTGGAAAATACCTCTGTCCTGGGAAGAACCAGCAAGAAACCCAGCGGGACTTTTTTTTTTAAACATAATTTCACTTAAGAATAATTTTGTTTATACAATTTTAAATGAATTTTCATAGAACCAGCATGGTGGCGATCACCTTATTCCCAGGGGTTATTTTCATTCATGTATTCCTTGATATTATAATAACCCTTTTTGTACAGTTTTTCTTTAATAAAACTTTTAAACTTGTTTATTGACAAACTTTGAACATGTTCAGGGATTCTGTTGTAAAAGCGTATACATTGCCCCATAAATGAATTACTAATTTTGTGGAGTCTTGTAAGTGGCATTACAAGCGTATGTTTGTTCCTAGTGTTTAAGGTATGAACATCCTTATTCTTATTAAAGCTATTTATGTTTTTATGTACATACATTACATTTTCATAAATATATATAGAAGACACATCAATGGCAAGTGGTATACTACCAAAAAACTTTCTAGAAGTTTTAACTTCTGTGAGAAACAAGTGACTGAACCCTGTTTGTCCAGTACGACGCGCCCGCGCATGCAACGTTCAAAACAAGGGACTTCCTGGACACCACACAGATCAAAGTTTAAGGTTATCCTCCATGCAGTCCTGATTCGGCTCCGTGCTACTACTTTCAATTCTCTAAAACAAAACTAATCATCTGAAAGGGATACAGTTTACATCGCCGGTACGCACGCTAGTATCGTTCGAACAGGCCGTAAAAGAGGTGTCTGAGGCGGAATCGAAAAAATGAACTTTAAAATGGTTTAAACGCATGAAATTTTGTTTAGATGTCGAGAGTTCTCTAAAAATATTCTTTGATAAAACTTTAACCACATAACTTTTTTTATCATTTATCATAATTTGTATGTCCGATCATACTGTAATACAATTTAAATGTACTATTATTTAGTGAAACGAGGTCATATCTGAAAGTTTTTTTTTTATAGGATAAGGGTGACAAACGAGCAGACAGTCCACCTGATGGTAAGTGGTTGCTGCGGCCCATAGACATCTACATCTATCCTCTATTACAAATCAAAATGTAGATGCGTTGTCACCCGTGAGGACTAAGATGGAATGCCTCATTTCTAGTAAAAAGGGCCTCCGGCTACCTGCACTCACCAAGCGAAACGCTGAGGCAAACCTCTACTTCACGCTGGTTTTCTGTGAGGTCGTGGTACCACCCCGGTTCGAGCCGGCCAATCCGTGCGACAGCAAAAGCTGCCGTATGGCTCTACCACTGTTAATGAAATGTAACTGACTAATGAATTCTATGTAAACTTGCAACCACCTTCAAACGAAGGAGTACAACGCCTCACATCCTCGTTATATAAATGGGTTCTGCATAACATCCAAATCTCTAATTCACTGCATTAGCTGTTTGGATTACCGATGTCACGTTGTAAAACACCAGCGTGCAGCATTTCCCCTGCACTTAACATCTCTTTTCCAGTTAAATATCGACGTTCCATTGCAATAAAATGCCAAGTTATCACAATCAACCCAAGTTCAATCAAAAAAAATGTTTAAATTGTGGTTTTCAACAAAAAACAAATACCTATTACTCTGAGTACAAAATTCGGTTTCTCTAGTACAGATCAATTTTGACCATCGTCACATTATATTTTTTCTTTAATTTAAATTAGGAATCAATCTGGGATAAATGGCGAACAATGTGATTTTAAAACATTTTAAAGTGGCCAGTACTATTTAGTTGTTCAATGTTATTGAACAAATAATTTTAATGAAATAATTAAAAAATATATAATTCAATATCTTCTAATATTCTTGCACTGTCATCCGACTTTGAGCTATATTAAAAAAATCAAGTTTTCAGCTCATCGGGAAGTTAGTTTAAAGTTAATTACTATAGTCCACCTGGAACGACAGACGAGAAATTGACTGAATGAAAACGTGGTAAATTTTCCTTTTAGCCGTGTTGATGTGTTTATTAGCATACTCGTAAGTTAAAATTTAACAGAACCTACGACTGATAATAATTTTAGGAAAGAATTCTTAGTAACAGTGGATGTTTCAGTTCCAGTTTAATGCATCCTGGTTTGAGAAAGGGAATTTGAAATTGAAAACAAGGAAAAGAAATATTTGGGTTTCTCCCGGGTGAACTTGGTGTAATCACTTGTGATAAGACTTTTGTGTGTTTACTAACTGTATTCTTTAATGAAGTCAAAAATTCGAATGAAATGGTCATTTGATTTTCACCGGTCAAATGCTTATAAGTCAAGTTCATTGACAACAGCTGAAAAGGAGTAGAGTAAGAGAGCTTTCCATATTTGAAAACATCTAAATCAAGCCGAAAACTGTGTTAATTTTTATCCCGAGAAATATAGAACTACCGGAGACAGTTTCATACACAAAAAGACAGAAACAGTTCCAGCGTGGTTTTCTTACTACAAAAGCTTATGACTCAATCAAAAAAATAGGTATGCATTTTTCGAAGAAAAGCAACATTGACCAATACTGGTTACTTTTTTTCTTTAAAAACGTTACCTGGATTAGGATTTTCTCCTGTATCGTGGGGGCAGTTTACATACATAAATTTCACAAGGACAAACATCCAGACCCGGAACAATTATTTGTAGGCCATACAAATACTTGTTCCGTGCGGAATTCGAGCCCGCGGCCCCTGCTGCTGCAACTTATTGCTAAGCCACTTCGCCACGGAACCGTATTTATTCAAATAAAAGTAACAAAGATGTCTACCATATGATATGCATACGTGGTGAGCTATGCTGCATCGTATCGTTCAAGTTGCGTTCATAATACTGCTGCAGCTTGGATACCAGCATGAAATAGCAGCTTAATACTGCTGTGTTTCGTATGGTGATAGTAAGGAACCAGATACAATTTTTACTGGAAAGAGTGACAACGTATCAAAGGGCAATGGCAGAAAAATAGTTGACAAAAATTATTGCGTCTAGAAATAAGATAAATATAAAATGAGTTTTATTATTTTTCTATGATTTTTTAAATAAAAATGTATTGTAATTAAAGCCACAGACAAAAGCAAACATTTTTGGGAATATCAAATGACTTAAATCATTTTACTCTATTCAAGTGTTGTCATTACAGTAATATTCATCTAATTTTCGTATACACTTTGTAAGACTACCAACACAACACACAAACACAAAATATGTTTATATTAAGTTATTATTAGTAATAACTATACTACAATCAGTAATAATAATAATAAAAGTGATATGGATGCAAAAAAGTCTCTTACAAAGAACTTCCTACAATAATACATTTTCTCAATCATAGTAATATGTAACAATTCCATTTAATTCTATGGCAACACTAGCTAAAACAAAATGTCAATGTTTTTTTTACTGGCTTTACGGCTCTAGGTTCTAGCCCTTCTGAGACTGTCACTGTATGACACAAAGGCCCTGGAGCCATGCCAGAAATATACATTTATAGTATGCAAATATATAATAGAGATACAATAATCTAAAAACTCTCAATTATGTAGTTAGGGCACATTATGTTGGGAATGTATTAAGCTAACATCAAGCAACCACAGGACGCATGACTTTTCCAAGTGACATAAGACATAACCTAAAAAGGTTCAAATCTAAATATCTTTTTTTTTACGCCTTCTGGGGACAAAATTCTTTGACAGACTTATTAAGGGAGTGACGCTTAACATTTTAAGATATTTTTGATATATAGACGCTACCATTCATTCTCAACTAATTTTATGTATGAAAGTCTGCCATTGCTCTTTTTTATACTTAGTCGAGGATAAATGTCTATGAGCCAAAGCATCCACTTACCATCAGGTGGGCTGTATGCTCGTTTGTCACAATTTTAAAAAAATATATATGAACATGACAACACCACCACCATCTATAAAACGAAACTACTGAACGATTTAAATGTTACTTTAACAGTATGAAAGCCACACAAATCCACAGCTGAATTTCGGTTTTTTGAAAAATTATTACTAATAATACTACAGCCCAACACAAGGTACGCTCCTAAACCCGCATTCATCGACTGCCTGCTTGTTTTAACTCTCCATTTGTTGGGTTTTTTTTATAGGATAAGGGTGGCAAATGAGCATACAGTCCTCCTGATGGTAAGTGGTCGCTGCGGCCCTTAGACATCGACATCTATCCTCGATTACAAATCAAAATGCAGATACGTTGTCACCCGTGAGGACTAAGATGGAAGCGTCATTTCCAGTAAAAATGGTCTCCGGTTCTCTACACTCACCATACGAAACACAGCAGCGTTAAGCTGCTATTTTACCCTGGTATTCTGTGGGTGCGTGGTCCTTGCCCGGTCGAGCCGACCCATTCGTGCTACAACTATAATACATATATATCTGCAGCATGACTCTATCACGTGAAAAAAGTTAGTCAA
This sequence comes from Parnassius mnemosyne, assembly GCA_963668995.1. Classification (NCBI taxonomy): domain Eukaryota; kingdom Metazoa; phylum Arthropoda; class Insecta; order Lepidoptera; family Papilionidae; genus Parnassius; species Parnassius mnemosyne. The sequence goes on from CAVLGL010000024.1 coordinate 10,524,207, forward strand.
AAACTGCGCTTACAGTACTCGAGAAACTTTCTTCCCTATCGGTTGCCGGTTCTTAGAGCTATATGGCCGGCCCATTGCCACCTCAGCTTACTGATCCGCTGGGTTATATCAGTTATTTTGTTCCTATTTACTTGCTGGATTTCAATATCCTATTTAATAAGGTGAAATTTTACCTTATTCAAAAGGATATCGACATTTGACTCCGACACGTTATCGGAACGTCAAAATATACACAAAATGACGGGTATATTGCCTTTTACCAATTTAAAAACTGTCGTACCCAGGTATTATATATAATTTTGCTACTCTGACTAGTGTCTATCAAACTATAATTTGTGAATGTTTGCTTTCCATATAACCTTGTACTACTTTATTTTAAAGCAAACATTTAATAGTTTTCTTTTTATTAAATTTCATATGACTTTAGAAATTGCATATTCTTATAGCTTATATATATTTATAAAAGGTTTGTTTACTTAAAAAAAACCAATCAATATTTGTGCATGATCATGATCTTAACTGACGATAGGTGTCGATACTGGCTTGGGTAGCAAATTGCACCAGTTTAATATTTCTTGTGCTTGAATGTTTTTAACGTTAAGTTTATTTCTTTTGTCTTTTACTTCTTCTCCTCTTTTTTAATTTAATTTATAGTGAGCTTACAACCTGAAAACGCCTATTAGATACGTGTTCACAGGATTATAATTTTTGATAAAAAAAAAGTAAATGTTTTTATTGAAATAGTTTAAATAAAAACGCTTGTTAATTTGTTTTTAATTAAATAGTAACATTTAATTAAAAACCTTTACTTAGTTTTATTTTAAAACGCCGAAACATAATTTCTTAAATATAGGATTGTTTTTACTTAAGAGTACAAAAACTACTGTAGTAATAAACGACCCTACTGTACTTACATTTCGAAATTAAAAAAAAGTACCATATTATAGTTCGACCGTAGTTATCAAGTGCGACATACCGCACAAAAGCAAAATAAATGATCAGGTCAACTCCTACGACTTGTGTCTGAGTCACAATCCATCAATTACTGCGCCCCTTGCTTACGACTCTCTTTCGTGCATGATTTATTTGTAGGAAACTACTAAACAATGATAATAATGGATTTGGACAAGTCGACGTAGCTTCTTTGACTTTTATTAACAGCCACATTAAATTAGCACAGTTATATAAAAACTATCCTAGTAATAATAAAGTTTTGTTTGTATCTATAGATGTATTGGCAGGGTAAAAGTAGATAAAAATCTTGTGTTGATAATGTTAGAAAATCAATTAATTCATTTTGTTTCGTGTTTTCATGTTATCTCATCCGTGACAATTAATACAAATCCTTAAGTGATTGTATGAGAACCGTGGTAGTTTAGAAATAAAGCGCTCGGCGTAAATGTTACAGTACGAGAGCAATCAAGGGTTCGAACCCGCGCCGGCACTAAGAAAACTGTATGTCATAATTTTAAGTGCTGATTTATTATGTTCTCAATATAAATATACAACAAAAAAGAGCCACTTGTGCCGTCATCATCATCATTACATCCCTTTACAAGTCCACTGCTGAACATAGGCCTCCCCCAAGGCATGCCACAAAGCACGGTCTTGAGCCACCTGTTGTTGACTCGTTTAGATACTTTTTAAACAAATCAATATCTAAACTGTTGCTACACAGTTGATATTGAATAAGGTTATAGTTATCTGTTAAAAACCTTTTATCAATAATTACTAGACGTTTCAAGTTGAAATTATTATCAAATACTAAGGTGTACGTTCTCTTGGAGGTGTAAACAATTCAAGCTTCTAAGTCAACTCAATCAATAGATATATTATTTATATTTATGTAATACATTTTGATTAACTTAATTTAACTTAACTTTTGTTTAAAGAAAAGTCTTTTTGACAAAAGAAATCATTTACCCGCGGCGCAATAGTCTACGCGATATTTAAAATTTTCTATCAAATCCTATACTTAACATTTTAGTTGACATAATATTTTCCACAATACTTCATTATTAAAATATATTCTGGTAGCCTGACACTAATTATTAAGTAATTTTTGTAATAAGACACATAAGGTTTTTTCCGCTGACCTAAAATCAATAAATTTGAAGAAGCAAGGTTTCAAAGCCCAAGTAAAGTATTTTTTTATTATTAAATTAGCTCACTCTTGACCTCTTCTGGCCGAGCGCAAAGATGGGGTGTACGATGGGGCGAGTTTGCCCAGGAGAAGCCTGTTAATACGCACCTTGAAGAGGTTCAGGTTATAAGCACTCGGAAAAACATACGCTGGCAGGGCATTCCACTCCATGGCTGTGCGCATTATGAAAGATGACTTACAGCGCTTAGTGCGAATATTCGGAATATCAACCAAGTGTGGATGGTAGCCTGCAGTACGTCTGGTACTCCGATAGAAGAATGGAGATGGCGGTATGAGCTTATGAAACTCATGGGCACACTACAGAAGTACAGTCTGTGGAAGACCAACAAACAAGCAACTTGGCGGCGGTGAGCTAAGCTGTGGAGCTTAGTTTCCGCCAGATTTTTGTCACCAATAAGCCTCTTGGCTCTGCGTTGCACTGAGTCGAGTGCGGAAAGTTGATAATTTGCTGAGTCATCCCAAAGGTGACTACAATACTCCATGCATGGTCGGACTTGAGCTTTGTATAAAGTTAGAAGCTGTCCAGGCCGTGAAGTATCGCTTCATCTTGCTTAAAATACCCAGTGTTTTGGCCGCAGTTTGTGGTTTCGATTCAATGTTGGCGCCAAAGTTGAGGTTAGCACTCAACTGTATGCCGAGAAGCTCGAGATGATCTGACATCTATCATACAGATTTACCTCGGAAAGTAGGAGTCACATTAAAAGGAGAACAGATAGGCCTACGTTTTGGCGGCATTGAAAGTGACCAGATTGTCATCACCCCATTGGAAGACGAGACTTAAGGTCGTATTTATCCGTTCCACCATGGCTTCTCTGAATGAACGTATTACTCCGTCTTTTGCACTGTATATGAATCTCTCTGTGACTGTGCTGCCAGCTGCATACCCAACAATATCTGGTAGAAGTAGGTCATTGATGTGCAGCAGGAAAAGAGTCGCAGAAAGAACAGATCCCTACGGAATTCCGGTGTCTCTAAGCATTAATATGCATTAGGTCAGAAGAGAAACCATCTGTGACTACCCTGATCGAACGCTCACTCAGAAAGTCAGATATCAAGTTGAAAAATTCAGTGGGGACGCCGTAAGCAAGAAGCTTACTCAGCAGACTTGCACGCCAAACAAATTCATTAACTCTCAAGGTAGATCATAAATGGGTAAGATACGAAATCGTGGATTGGTAAGAATGTTTTGGATATGATAATTTAATTTAAAACATCTTTAAAGCACCACACACAGAGGAAACTGAGATAATAGGAAACACTTTATACTGTGTCCTGCGGCTTCACCCGCGTATATCACGCGTCTGAACATCGCGATTTTTTTTGCGTCCAAAGAAAGGCTACCTTTTGGAAGCGGGGAGGGATGTGGTGAATGCTCATAACATACCACAGCAGCCGGCTACGTGGTTATGTGGGACTCACATAGAAGAAGGCCTGTATGGCCTTTCTGCCGAATCGGAAGCTACCCCCTTTAGGAAAAAAGGGGGCCCAGGCGGCGAGTAGCCGCAAGAGAGGTGCACCTAAATTCAATATATATCTCTCTATCTATTTGCAAATTAGGAAAAGGGAGAGGATTCGGCCTGAGCCACAGGAGGCAGTCCAGGTCGGCCGTAAGCTTGTTTGGGAGGTCTGAGAGAGAGTTTCTCGGCGGAGTTACTCTGCGGACTCGATAGCGAGAGGGAAGTGGGGCTCCGTAGGAAGCTGCCTCACGAATGAGATAATTAGAGTGAGAGTCTGAGGATTTGAAGAAGTTCTCAGAGAGTGATTTTAGAAATTGTTGGACTGTCGGGAGCTCTAAGTCTCGATGGAGGTCGGCGTTAGGGACGTACTAGGGTGCATTCGTATCCCGACGACAAAAATAGTTTTGAACTAATTGAAGTTCGTTCAGGATTTTAGGCTTAGCGTGAGCAAAAATAGGGGCCGCGTAAGTCATAACTGGTCGTATACAGACCTTATATAGGGTTCGCTTGTTACGGAGTGACATTTTACTGTTGAGCCTACCCAGATAAAAGCGCGTGTTACGAGTTACTGTCTTAACATGGACCCCGAAAGTGAGCCTCGTGTCAAGGGTGACACCTAAGTATTTGGCGGTCGTATGTCAGGGGACAGGGGTCCCTAGCATACGGATGCGCAAAATGGTAATGGGACGGCGTTGTTTATGATGGAAGTAAACGGCGGAGCTCTTCTCCGGGTTCACATCGATACACCATTTTTGGAACCAAGCTCCTAAGTCATTAACTGACTTTTGAATCTTGTTCCGTATAAACGGTAGTGAGATACATTTACTGTAGATGGCAATGTCGTCTGCATAGAGGGAGAGCTGAACACCATTCGACGGGATAGGAATGTCGTTGGTGAATAGTCTCGGTATAACATGACATCTCACTTATATAGGTATTCAATGCTGGTTTCTCTCTCTTTTACTCATCGGCTTGGTATCAATTGCGCGCCGCCGAGTGTCGAATTATTGTAATTTTTCATTATCTTTTACACTATGCATACAAATAACATGGTATAAAATTGTCTTGATGATGAAGTAATTTTCGTTCGTAACGTTAATATGCCCAATTATAACGCTCATAAATTACTTTTTAAATTTCAATATTTTTTGTCACAAAATACCTTTTTGTGGCTTATGTTAAAGAAAAATGAAGGCAGGATCTATATTTTTGTAGAAAATTATATTTATGTATCACTGACTATAACACCTACGCACGCGGATAAAGCATTTCTTGAGCACTTTTTTTTCCAACTTGCTTAACAAAAATCAATATTTAAGGCTAGCTGAGAGGTCTAGCCTAATGCTAGATAGCTTGTACTATCCCTCGTGAATCTAGTTATAATCATCATCATCATCATTACAGCCTTTCATAAGTCCACTGCTGAACATAGGCCTCCCTCAAGGAATGCCACAAAGCACGGTCCTGAGCCACCTGCATCCATCGACTTCCTGCATGTCTTACCAGGTCGTCATTCCATCTCGTGGGGTGTCGCCCTACACTTCGCCTACCGGTACGAGGCTGCCACTCAAGAACCTTTCTTCTCCATCGGTTGTCAGTTCTTTCGAGCTATATGGCCGGCCCACTGCCACTTCATCTTACTAATCTATCTACTGCGGTTATCCTCATTTCTAAGTTTATCACGCAGAGAAACCCCGAGCATAGCCCTGTCCATAGCTCTCTGAGCGACCTTGAGCTTCCTCATACGGCCAGCAGTGAAGGACCACGTCTCAGATCCGTAAGTCATCACTGGCAACACACACTGGTTGTACAGTTTCGTTTTCAGGTTTTGAGGTATGTCTAACGAGAAGATGTGTCGTAGTTTCCCGAACGCTGCCCAGCCGAGTTGAATCCGTCGATTGACCTCTCGGTCGAGGTTGGACTTACCTAGTCGGACTATTTGTTCCAGGTAAACATACTCGTCAACAACTTCGAGCTTATTGTTCCCAACAACTACCGGCATAGGTGTGACATGGACATTAAACATGATTTTTGTTTTGTCCATGTTCATCTTAAGACCTATCCGTTGAGAAACACTATTGAGGTCATTGAGCATAGTGCTTAGGTCCTCCAGCGATTCTGCCATAAAGACTATGTGTCTACAATAATAAGTATTAATTATTTCTTGTACATAAGAGTGTCTGTGTAACGGTAAAACATAAAAAAATAAAGAAATATAGTATGTAAGATTTCTTAACTTTTTGGACTAATCGATGACTTCGTAACATTATAGTTTGTAAACTGTAAACCAAAATTAGTACCATTTCATATAGTGGTTTATATAAATACCGGATACAGATGTCAAAAGCCACAAGACATATGTTTTCCGAAGCATATATAAGGAAACTTTAAAGTACGGAGTTTCAAAACTAAATTCTGGAAACGGAAGTAATATTCTACAATAACTTATTTCAGGAACTACCATACACTTACAATTTGTTATACTATGTTTATTAATTTATTTTGTAGGATAACCAACAGAAAATAAATTATACTCTTAAGAATATATATATTTATATATAATTTATGTTCCATGGTGCCAGACATAGGTGACCATGGCTTATATTTTTAAAGATATCTTCTCTAGTAAAAGACTAGTTACTTATAATTATAACGCACTACAAAGTTGTCTGTCTAATGATAAAATGAAATAAACTCTAATAATTAGTTATATTTCACTTATCTCTTATATCATTTATATCTTACCAGCGATTGATCTTTACGGACTCCTAAAGTAGTAAAATAAAAATACAGCGTTACGTCTCACTCATGGGCACAGGCCTCACTGGTGATGATTATACAATCACAGGTTTTAGGGCAATAAAATGTGCACCGTGCTAATCAAAAGCTTATTGGTTCACAAGTATTTGAAAGAAGTGTGAAGTGGCTCACTCAGATGAAGACATATACAACATTATTCTTTAAAATTGACGAAATAACTAAAGTTGACTTTTACATGCTCAGACCTTAAATATTTAATTTCTTTATAATTGTGTCAATGCAAAAATAAGACATTATCAATGCAGGACAGATTTATTGTGAATGGCATGGTGTTTTCTATACAAATAATTTAAGTCCAAGCTCTATATAACTAAGAAACAAGTTAAATCAAATACGTTGGAATGATGGAAGATGGAATGCCTCGTTTCCCGTAAAAAGGGTCCAGTAAAAGGGCTGCTATTTCACTTTACTATTGTTAGTGAGTTTAATTTGTCGGCCTCTGGCTTTTTTGGGGCGATGTATGTGCTTTTACATCAAAATACAAGATTATATTTGTATATAATCATAGAGCAGGTCAAATTTTGTAATTTGACCTGCTCAAAGTTCAAAAAATTTATCAAACTACGTTTGTATCATCACCATCATCATCATTACAGCCCTTCATAAGTCAAAGCACGATCCTGAGCCACCTGCATCCAAAGACTTCCTGCATATCTTACCAGGTCGCCACTCCATCCAGAAGGGTGACACCCTACACTTCGTCCGCCGGTCAATGCCGCCGCTGGAAAACCTTTTTTCCCAATCGGTTGTCGGTTCTTCGAGCTATATGGACGAGCTATTACCATTTCAGCTTACTGATCCATTGGGCTATGTCGGTCATTCTGGTTCTACTGCGGATATCCTCATTTCTAAGTTTATCACGCAGAGAAACTCCGAGCATAGCCCTCTTCATATCTCGCTGAGCGACCTTGAGCGTCCTTATACGGCCAGCAGTGAAGGACCACGTCTCAGTTCCATAGGTCATCACGGGCAACACACACTGGTAGTACAGTCTCGTTTTCAAGTTTTGAGGTATACCTGATGAGAAGATGTGCCGTAATTTCCCGAACGCCGAAGGTTGCCAAGGAAGGTTGAACGCCGGTCGAAGTTGAACTTACCTAGTTGGACTATTTGTCCCAGGTAAACATACTCGTCAACAAATCCGAGTTTAGTGCTCCCAACAACTACCGGCATAGGTGTCACATGGATGTTATACATAATATTTGTTTTGGCCAAGTTCATCTTAAGACCTATCCGTTGGGAGGCAGTATTGAGGTAATTGAGCATAGTGCTTAGGTTCTCCAGCAATTTTGTCATAAGGAATATTTCGTCGGCAAATGATATTAATACCGTATCCTTTCCAGTCCAGTAGCTTGAAAACGTCTTCCAATGCAGCAGTGCAGAGTTTCGGGAATAAAACGTCACCCTGTCTTACAACTTTCTGCAGTTGGATAGGTTTCGTACTCTGTTTCTGTACTCGGATAGCCATCGTAGCCCTGCTGTATAAACACTTCAGCACTTCGATATATTAACAGTCAACTTGGCACCGCCGAAGGGACTGCAGCACCGCTCAAATTTCGACGGAATCAAAAGCTTTCTTATAGTCCACATACGCCAGACATAGTGGCAAATTGTACTCCTCGGACTTCTGTACAAATTGCCGGAGGGTATGTATGTGGTCTATGGTGCTAAAGCCCTTTCGGAAACCGGCTTGTTCGGGAGGCTGGAAGTCGAAGTCGAGTCTGCATGCGAGATGATTCGTAATGACTCTTAAAAACAGCACGTAAATGCGGCTCAGCAGAGAAAGTCTGTAGTTTTCAAGAGACCGTTGTCACTTTTCTTGAAGAATAAGACCACCGCACTTCTACTCCACGCCTCCGGAGTAGTGCCACCTGGAGGACGGAATTAAAGAGCTTCTGAAGGACTTCAAGTACCGGTTTTCCACCCGCTTTCAAAACCTCCGCTCTAATGCCATTCTCGCTTGAGGCCTTACCGTTTTTAAGGTGCTGGTGAGCAGTTCTAATCTCGCTCAGACTGACCTCCGGAATATCATCGGAATAATGTCGAATAAGACTTGGTCTTGGATTGTTACTCACATTTGCGTGTGGCTCCAACGATGATGTGTACAGCTGCCCATAGAACTTCTCAATCTCACTAAAAACTTCAGGTGTCCCGGAAACAACGCTGCCACACTCGGTCTTCAGCTTTAACAGTTGGCTCTTTCTGGCAAACAGATCTCTAGCAAAGACTTTAGAGCCCTGGTTCCGTTCGATCGCTTCTTCAATATGAGCTGAAGTTACGTAAATGCCGCCGCATGCATTTGGAGATCTGTCTGTTCCGTATCCAGGAATAGCGGGGCCGCCGGGGATTGGGGGCCGTCTCTTCGTAACTTTAATCATGGGAGTGTATTGCCATAGATGCCACGCTTTGCAGCGGGTTGGCAACCTTAGTTTTTTATTGTTGTTTTGCTGTATCGGAAAGATACTGCTGCCTATCTTCTGCCTCAGTTTCCCTCTGTTGCCTCTTACGACACCCACGGAAAGATATGGGTAGCGTTGTATTCTTACCCGCCATTAAACGAGGATATGTTTGTATAAAATTGGTTAATGTTAAGGAATTTATGGATGATAATAACCCCTGGGAATGAGGTTATCGCTACCAAGCTATTTTTAATTTGTTTTGTGAGGTTAATTGAATAACAAACATAATTGTAAGCTGTTATTTAAAGAAAGTCCCGCTGGGTTTTTGCTGGTACTTCCCAGGACAGAGATTTCATTTCGAGCCAGGGATAAATAAACAAAAGAGTGACTTTCAATAAGTGTTATTTACACTATTTATTGAATTAAAAAGTTTCTGTTTCTGTCTATCCAATTTCAGTGTGGTTGTCTTTTAAACAATAATTATAATCTTCGTTACAATTATATAAGTGCATATAAATTTTTTAACGCAAGCATTAATATTTCTTTAAAGATAAGCTAATCCGGTATTTGCCATCTAGTTTCAAGTAATTACTTACATTCAATGTGACTATAATCAAGCAATGGTTTTTTAGAGTATTTAGAAAAAAAACGTATAACATTTTAATAATTTTAATTCCGTGACATTAGAAATTAGCACAAACATTCACAAATAATATTAACGGGATGCAAAACACAGCTGAAACCAATTCTTGGTAATATGTTTAGTTCCCAGTACAATGTCAAGTTATTAACGTGCTCTGCTACCGTTAAAATTTAACTTTTGCAATTAACGTTTTGATGGACCTGTATCACGTAATATCCTGATACTACATACCACGAACAAAATTTGCATAGAATCCATAAAACGCTGGTGCTGGTATAGAATAGATTTTATTAGGTTATTTTTATTTATCGAGGTTAAATATTACACATTTATAGTCATTCAGTGGTATAGTTCATCCCTGGTAAATACATGCAAAATTGATATTAATTACACTTATATATGGAACAATTTTTCTTTCTCTGCGTGATAGAATTCGGCTTGAAGTTATCTGCAGTAGAACCAGAGAAAACAGCCCAACGGGTCGGTAATCTAAAGTGGCAATGGCCCATATAATCCGAAGAACTGACATCAGTTATGGGTACGACATGTTCTCGAGTAGCAGCCTCCAGTAGAAGGTAGGGCGGCTCCTCTCTAGATGGGGTGATGACCTGGTAAGACATGTAGAAAGTGGAATGGAATTACTGGGGGGGGGGAGCAACTTGTGTAAAGCTATAATGACTCCGTCGATGATAAGTGATGATGACAGAACTAGTTGTAAATTACAGAAGGCGAAGTTTCAGAGTGAACTAAAGTTTATTAAAATAAATTTATTGTTCTAGCCAGTATATTGTTTGATACCAACATTAATATAACTATTTAGTGACTTAACTCCTGTAATATTAAGGATTCACGTAGCTTACTTTTATATACCTTTTTATTTGAGAATTTGTGGTATCTGGTGTTGGTAATATGGATTTCATTTCGAAAAATTTTAGCTCAGTGGTGCTCTCTCTTCTTCTTTTCATTTTTAAAACAGAAAAAAAGGATTGCTGAGCTCCCCGCTTGCTCCCCGGTAAAAGCGCTTGGATATTTGGTGGTGGCAGGCGGTGTTTATTGGTTATAGGTTATACTGTTTTAGAATTTACCATATATATTAATATAACGTTTGTTGTACACAGTACCTATTTGATTTCCATTTTAGAGAGCCTATTCCCCGTTAGTCTAGAATTTTTTGACTTTGAATTGCGTTAACATATTGCTCAGCGTCATAAGGAACTCTGTGCCAGCGAGCTATAATAATAAGTTGACGTACTGTACCACAGACCATTTACGTAGTGTTACCACTGAAGCGCCGTTCTAAGAAAAAATACTACTTGCCTTTTCGCTTAGAGGAATATCATTGCAATATAATATCACCTGGGATATTCAGCCTGGATGGCTTTCTCTGTAGGAAACAATGAAATACTCTGCGGTAAAATCAGAAGGAAGTGAGCAAATTAACACAGTGAAAAGATAACAAAATAATTAAGTTACATATTATATTAGCTATTTAATAATTAGTTTATATTAAAGAGAAACCACTAGGTGCAATGATTTTTTTCCTGCCTAGGATTCAGATTGAATATCACCCTCTTACCTACTCCTGCCACTAAACAGCTGTGTATTCCGATCCGAAATGTAAAGAAAGCCAGTGCAGGTACAGACTGTGACGGATTCCATCATAGTCCTCAAAGGTGACAACTCATCTTTCACAGAACATTAAGTGGAATCAGTTCATTTGTCACTTCAATTTTTCTAGTATACAATAAGGGTGACAAACGAACACACAACCCGCATGATGGTAAGTGTGTGCTGTGGCTCATTTGTCCTCAATTAAGAATCAAATGCAACTGCGTTGACACCCTGAGCACAACGTCGGAATGCCTCGTTTCCAGTAAAAATGGTCTCCGGTTCTCTTCGCTCACCATATGAAACACAGCAGCATTATTCCATTTTTAAAAAAGAGTCTTAACCGAGTATTTTAACGAGAAACAACGAAATAAAAAATATTCAAGAGATAACTGGATTCGAATGTGCACATCAAACTATACCTAGTTACTTTTTGAGCCGACAGATTGCAGGAAGTTGCAATTAGCCTTATGTACGTGAGTTTGTATTTACGACGGAAATTTCGGAAACAGTAGGTTGCAGCGTGTAGTTTGCTCAAACAAAATTTACACTATTTTAATTAACACTTTTTAGGTAATTAGAAGTTGTTCTCTTACATTTCACATCTAAACTTAACGTTAAGGTACTACATACACTTCGTACTTATAAATTAGAATAATTATATGACATGCATAATATGTCGAATGGAATAAAGACGATTTTGATGCTGTATGAATCTTGTGTCATTTTACTATGAAATCATTATGCCAACGATTATAATCGTGAATTTAATAAACTTGTTGATATTTACAACTGAGCTCAAATACATGTGCTGTATTTTGGGAAAGAATACAACTTTTCACCGACTTTATAATTGAGGTGGTTGTTAATTGGAAGTGTTATTTTTTAAAGGTATACAACAACACAATATCTCTGAAAGTAGTTATTAATTTAGCTCGTTATTTAATTTACTAATGATTTTTTTTCGTGGCGTGTCCTATGTTGGGCAGTGGACTTGTTCATCACACGTTCACTGCTGAACATAAGCCTTGCCCAAGGAATGAAACAAAAGCATGGTTCTGAGATACCTGCATCTTTTGTCAGGTTGCCATTTCATCTTATGGTGGGCCGCCCTACGCCGAGGCTGTTACTCACGAAAAATTTTCCCTCAAAAATACTTAAATTCTAATAAACCTAATCCGTAATATTTATTTAATATTATATCTTTTGGATTACATATTACATTATTTGGCAGTATGCATTACATTAAATTATAACTTATTGACGGGGTGAATACGGCGTCCACGTTATTTTTTTTTTAAATTTGCAATTAAGATGCATTTATCTCCAAATGTTTTTGTTGCACATTAAATTTTCTTATAAAATTAGGCTCTATAAAATCATGAGCTCTTCAATGATGCTAAAATAAAAAGCACGGTAAGCAAAACATCATAACCGACGGCTGTCATTTGACTGCGGCGCTACGGGGCAGAGATCGATCCCAATACAGATGTAAATCTTGCATGGCCTACAATTTATTGCACCAGGGTGGAATACCAGCAAATTAAAAGGTCGGAACGAGAAGCTGAAAACCATGCTCTCACAGAATATCAGCTTAAAATAGCAACTCAATGTACTGTGTTTCGTTTGGTAAGTGTAGAGCATCGGGGACACTTTGACTGGAAACGAGGCATTCTTAGGGGTGGCAATGTATATAAATTTTGATTCTTTATTGAAGATTGCTTAGGGCCTCAGCATTCACTTACCATAATGTGGACTGTGTGCTCATTTATCACCCTTATTCTATAAAAAAATCGCACATACGTAATATATATATTTAACTTAAAGTTTTATTTTTTTATTTAACTTAAAATTTAATGAAACACACAATATATTTCTAATCAGAGCTACTCGTTTCAAAACATACAATATCTATAACAACATAATATATTAAAATAATATAATCTAAACATACAAATACAATTGAACTGTGTCTGTAATATCGAAATAACTGCCTACTCTTTAGAACAGGGGATTTTTGCATGCTATTAAGTCATAACTTGGATTATTTAAGATGTGGCGTTCCTTTGGGTAGGCCTATGTTCAGCAGTAGACTTATGAAGGGTTGCAATGATGATGATGATAACGAAGTCATAAAATATAAATTTCATTATATTGGCTGCCTCCCTGTCTTTCTCTGTCCGTCTGACCGGACGAACTGATTGTGATGCGACTTCACGAATAGATAGAAAGTAATCTATCCGAAAAACGTATAGGAATGTTTTTGTGAAATCGAAAAACTTATCTCAATAAAAATCAGAAAGGTCAGAATGGTCGGAATCGTTTTTCGGTGAGCATCGCTCCACAAATGCGTTATGTTTCTTAATTATGTTAATATATTGTTTGGTGACATAGACATCGGCTTATAATAACTCTCTTTGTGTCACCTGAAGCCCAACAAAGTTACACAATCGCACTGCTGTTGCCACAGCGCATACGAGACGTGAACTTACTTCACGTGCATTGATCTCGTAAAACCTTTAAAGGCTACTTACATATTGAATTACCTATAACCCTTAGCAAAATTTGCAGTTCAAGCAATTCATTTATGTAACAGTATATTGCTTTATTCCTTAGTTAAAGCTTCATCGAGGTTGAGACAAAATCACAAAAAGGATAAAAGCAACATAATTTCTATTAACAAAATTACACACAGTAGGCACACTGTGAAGTGATGATCTATTCGTTCTTAACAAATTCATCATATTTGTTCATTAGAGCTTATTAAACTATACTGCTGAACATAGGTCTGCCCCATAGACTGTGTCATAAGAAGGAATATTTGCTTTGGCTATTTATTATCATTATGAGCTGGTGTTATCAAGAAGATGTTGCCGTCCGTCTCTTGTTTCATTTACATTTGTTGCTTCTTACGAGACACATGGGATGATATAGGGTAGGAGATTATAATAAGCCGCTACTACATGACACATATCTATCTAAAAATACTTCTAACTAAAGGTAAATAATTGAATTCCAACTTGTGTAATTTTCTGTAATTTGAGGAAAAGTTACGTATTAACCTCAGATTTTGCTTATCTGAAATAACCGTTTGAAAGAAATACCTCTTTTATTTAATCGCCTTTGTTAGTAGTTTCATTTAAACTTATGACCTTTTCTCTTGTTTCAGATTGGGAGCTTAAAAAATTTCTTCTTATTTTCCCATCCTAAAATTAATAAAAGATCTATAAATGCAAGTATCGATTACATGAATCGCTTAAAGAACGATCCCCAGGTAAGCCTTATATTGTATTTAAATCATTATTTGTTTTTTTATTATTATAAATATTAATGACAAACGTACTTACAGCCTACCTCATGGTGATTGGCAACTTCAAATAAATAAGACTTTGATGATGTGTGAGATATGTTATCATCTCTGAGAACTAAGATGGAATACCTCACAGTTTGTAATTATACTCGCTTTCTATACGCTTCAGGTCGTATGAATGAAGTCTTCGTATGGCTGAAATAGAAGGTATCTATTCCAGACGGATTCCTAAACCGACGTGGATTTCAACTACCTAGTTGCTACTAGACTTCTTAAGAATTTGCCCAAAATCATCAAACTTGGTTAATAAACACAGCACCGATATACGTCCCACTGTTGGGCACAGGCCTCCCCTCACTTCTGAGAAAATTTTAGGACAAGGAAGTGTCCGCTGCGCTACCCCATTGCGTGTTGACGAACTTCACATATCTTCGAAATATTTTTTTTCTTATTTCTCAGACATGCAGTTTTGCTCACGATGTTTTCCTTCACCACCAAGCACGTAGTAAATTTGCACTCATAACTATAATTATTAATTATGACCTTTATTGGAATATGTTAAATAAGGTGTCATACGGCTCCGTGGCGCAGTGTCTTAGCAATGAGTTGTTGCGCTGGGGGCCGCGGGTTCGAATCCCGCACGGAACAAGTATTTGTATGGCCTACAAATAATTGTTCCGAGTCTGGATGTTTGTCCTCGTGCAATTTATATTTGTAAACTGCCTCCACGACACAGGAGAAAATCCTAGTGTGGGGGTAACGTTTTCCAAATAAAGAACAAAAAGAAAAAAGAAGAAAAGGCTACATTTTTATGTGTGTATGTTATACAAATATGTATGTATGTATGTATTTATGGATATGTAATATAACATATATACTTACTTTTTTATTACTGTTACGGTACCTGTTTCTATATTTTCACCATACGGCATCAAGCATTAAGCCACAAAAATTACGTCCACCCTTTACCTTATATAAGTGAACACAATGAAGGTTTTAAATAATAAATCAATAAATAGACTTTATATTGCAATAAAACATAAAATATGTAAATATTTTCTGTTTAACGGGATACTTATCTGATCTTATTACAAAATGTGCCTTATTGATATTTTATTTAAATACGTCTGAATGTGAGATATACAAACTTCCAATCTAGCGTTGTGTAAATCTAAAAATTATTATATAATCTTGTGACTTTATGAAAATTCCTAAAGTCCTACTTTCGTGATATTTTTATTTTCTTACTTGTTGATATGTAAATGTTTGTTTAATTATAATGATTTGTTGGTCTTATACCTTTTAATTTAATTTTATCCAATCTATTTATCAAACAAAGCGTTTTTTTTTAGTCTACTTTTATTACTTATTTTTGTAAGTTAACGTTCTCGAAGATGTTCAGTTAACCGCCTGCTTCACGAAAACATTGTAATTTATTGTTCTATCTTGTAGATACTCTTTCTTAATTGTTAACTCCATGGACTTTGTTAATGAAAACAAATACCCGCACCGAAAATGTTCGTAAGTTACTAATTCCGAAGAATTATTACATCACCAGCTCTTAAATTATGACTCGGGCACGAGTATCAAATTTGCAATTTTCAATATAATTCAACGCGTTTCACTTGATGTCCTAAATTGTATGATGATATGATTTTTATTACAAAATATTATTTCTAGATAATTTTGTGTTTATCACACCACAGATAATGCTTTCTAATTTCAATGTAAAGGAAATTAGACGCATGGAAAAGAAAACATTGTTTATATTTCATATTAAGCAAAATCGGTAACAATTTTAAAGCGATTTATATGAGACAGCTATTACTAGACCAATTCCGATGAGAGTAATTCTTTAATTTACAAAATCAAGAATTAAAATTGGAATATCTTTGAAAATTCTTTAACTTAAAGGCCGCGTTCCGACGAGACGCACCCGCTACGCGCACGCCACGCGCATCAGCACCCGCGCCTTACCCGCTTTGAAATTTGTTGCTCTCACTCTACACTTACCATTCGAGACTCAGCAGCATTAAGCTGGTATTTTGTTGGTATTCTGAAAGGGATTTGGCTTTTTCCCGGTCCCGCCTACCCCTTTGTGTTGCAACAAATATAACTGCAGTGTTGCTCTACCACATCTTTATGGTTATAACCGTACAAGCCAACCCGAGAAGCATAACCGAGATTTATAGAACACAAACACGTTAGGCATTCTATGCACAGTTCAATCATTAGTTAAACAAAATAGTATGATGTTGTGTTAATGATGAGCTTTAACGTTATTAAAAATGTGGAAAGATTGCAAAAAGTGATGTAAAGTCTGGTTATTCAGAAGAAAGCAGTTGTCTTACATAAATTTGATAGAGGAATTGAGAATTATTTATTGCCATTTTCCACTAGACACGTTGACTGACGTGCGGCTTTCCGCCTGCGCGGAAAAAATGTAAAGTTTGATATTCGTCAAACGGATTTTACAAGTGAGAATAGCTGTATAGTTTTTTAACATGCACGCTATTGTTTGTTGGTACAATTCAACTGTACAGACGAAATTGTGTATGACGACCTTCTACAAGGGCGTGTGTTTGTCATACGTGCCTTCTACTAAGTTTCTACACTCATAGTTTATATTATAGTGATTTCTGTCTCTTTATCTTCTCATCGTGATAATTTTACTTTCACAAATTCGTACATAATTAAATGTACCAAAAGAACTTCTCGTCTATGTTACCTTTGAGTACTTTGGCATTTTATGTGCCGTCCGAACACACTGGAGGCTGGCATACATATCTTTTAATTAATCTGCTTTTGCATTTTACCCGACGGCCATCAGTTTTTCGTCTTATTTTTCTTGTGCATTCCTAATGTCTTTTGCGAATACGACGTAGCGTCAAGACAAAACCGCGTGAAGTAAAGAGCAGTCCACTTTCATAATTATACTGCTACTGCTATTAGCGTTTTTGTAACGTCATCTACTTTATTACTCGAGCATTTTTAAATTTGCAATTTTCTTTTTTATTAGGTAATAATAAGAATGACAAAAGAGCGCCGTACAATTTCAAAGAACCACTTAACATCAGGTGGTCTACCGATAACTGCATTTATGCAGATGCAAATGCAGATGCTTTGTAAGCCATGAGAAATAAGATGGAATGCTTCTTAATTATGCTACGATGGTATTCTTTGGAATTTTCGCGATCATGTTGCATCCATAATATTCTCTACCACGTAGGGTTACTCTATTCTATCTGATTTGGATCTGAAGCATTAGATTGAAGAACATGAACTTTGATTGAAGAACTTTGATTATATTATGTTTTAACGTATTTTTTGGATTTGGAACGGAGGGCGCAATACTTATTAGCTAGGTAGAATCACTATTTCTGTCTGATTTATATTTAATAAATTTTTCATTTTCTCCAATCTTTCGTTCTACGAGTACACTGTTATAAGTATTTTTTTTAATAAAACCGATTATCAGTTCATTAACGACGGCTAAAAGATTTATATTAAGTAGTCGTGGTTATAATAAGTTACCGTGTAGTGGTGGTGTAAAAATATCCACTACCCCATCCATATCATCCCGTGTTTGTCGTAAGAGGCGACAGAGGGAAACAAATCGGGAAATTGGCAGCAGCGTCTTCCTAATAACAACTAAAAAAACTGCGGTTGCCAACCCATTAGCCAAGCTTGGGAACTATAGCAAATATACCTCCTATGAAGCGGAGGTCTATGTTCAGCAGTGAATTTTGATAAGCTGTAACAGTAACCGTAACGGTTAATAGTCGTAAATTGCTGAAGGAATAGTTTGTAAGAAGCACGGTTTTTATATGCACTTCATATAAATTTAAATACAATCGTAACAGAGAACTAATTGTTTCCAAATTCTAAATTAAGAATCATAATCCATGCAATCGTCAACATCTTACTCATATATACATACCTATATATACATAAACTCTCACAAACGTCACTCAGAGACTACGGACTTCTATTTGGCACGAGCCTGACACACTTCTCTCGTTTCTTTCAATTTACTCAATAACTATATTATAAAGTTAAAATTAAAATACCTCGTACAATAACAGGTGAGATGGGTGATGCAGCAAAGAGATTTAAGGAGAACGAAAAGGGACCATCAATGGAAACCGAGACATGTAATGCGTCAGACCAACCCGCCGTCCTTCCCTGATCCATTGTTTAAAGAACAATGGTACTTGGTAAGTTAATAACATTACTGGTTTTGTTTTATTTATTTAAATATGACATTATTCAAATAACCTTTCAATAACTACAGTTACAATTAATACAACTTAGTTCATGTTTAACTTTATAAGATAAAAATCTAGACTAAACATTTGGTTTAGTTCAAATTACCTATTAAAACTATTTATACTAAATATTTTGGACGATGATATATTTGATGTCTATTAATTACTGTTAGTAATCATTTTCAGGCCAAATATCATTGATCTTTCAAAGTAATATAATCAATCTATTATATAAAAATGTTTATATTACTGTCATTACCTTTACCAAAGTGAATAATTTTTTTAAAATAAATGTTAGTCTTAATATAAATATTAACAGTGTAATATTACGAAATGTTAACATTTTTGGATTTAGTTATCAATGTTGGATACAATTGAATTATGTAAAAAAACGGGGTTTAGGTTATTATATAATTTTAGTCATAAATGTCTACTTTAGCTTTCAAGAATTATTTAATTGAGCCGTATAGTGGCGGTGTAAGAATATCCACTACCCTAATATAACCCCGTGGGTGTCTTAGGAGGCGACAGAGGGAAATTGAAACAGGAGATGGGTAGAATCATATTCCTGAAAACAGCTTAAAATAATAAAAATACTGCAGTTGCCAATCTGCCTGCCAAGCGTGGCAAATCTGGCAGAAACAGTGGACTTTTATAGGCTGTAATGGAAAATATATCGTACTAGTGAAAAATAATACAATAGTATTTTTTTATAGGATAGGGTGACAAACGAGCACACAGTGTACCTGATGGTAAGTGGTTCCTGTGACCCATAGACATCTACATTTATCCTCAATAAAGAATCAAAATGCAGATGCGTCGTCACCCGTGAGGACTAGGATGGAATGTCTCATTTCCAGTAAAATGGGTCTCCGGTTCTCTACACTCACCATACGAAACACAGAAACTTTAAGCTACTATTTTACGCTGGTTTTCTGAGAGAGCGTGGTCCTTCCCCGGTCGAGCCGACCCATTTGTGCTACAACTTTACTACAAATATAGCTGCAGCATGGCTCTACCACGGCTGAAATATTAACAAACGGTTTTTGTTAAGGACAATGCTGTAAGATTAGAAATATACTCCAACTTAACTTTATTGAAATTATTTAACAGTTATAATACATTTTAACTGTTATTCAGATTAATTTTTTTCTTGTTTGATGATTTCATCAAAATGATGCATTTTTAGTTGATTCAACAAATGTAGCTTTAATTCATATATAGAATGGCGGTGCAGCAGGTGGCTTAGATATGAATGTTGGTTATGCTTGGAGAAAAGGATATACGGGAAAGGGAGTTGTAATAACAATATTAGACGACGGAATACAACCCAATCATCCAGATTTAATACAAAATTATGTAAGTAAATTCCAACAAATCAATAATAAATAAATCATTGCTTCAAATGTACCTGTAGGAATATTTTATAACTTACAAAAAAATAAACAATATTAAAATTTATAATCATCGATTTCCTTATTTTAGGATCCAGCTGCATCAACTGATATAAATGGGAATGATACAGACCCAACGCCACAAGACAATGGCGATAATAAACACGGTACCCGATGCGCCGGAGAAGTAGCTGCAGTTGCATATAATAGATATTGTGGCGTCGGTATCGCGTATAATGCTAGCATTGGAGGTGTTAGAATGCTGGATGGTTTAGTAAATGATGCAGTAGAAGCTCAAGCACTCGGTTTTAATACTCATCATATCGATATTTATAGCGCTTCCTGGGGACCCGAGGATGACGGAAAGACTGTTGATGGGCCAGGACCTCTAGCAAGAAGGTACTTTTGAAATTTATTTTATGTCTATATAAATGGGGTTTAAATATATTTTAGCTTGAAGCTTATTAAATCATGTTTTTATTCATAGAGCCTTCATTAATGGTGTTACTAATGGCAGAGGTGGTAAAGGATCTATTTTTATATGGGCCTCAGGCAACGGCGGAAGGCATACAGATTCCTGTAATTGTGATGGTTACGCGAATAGTATATTTACAATATCTATATCGAGTGCTACACAAGGTGGGTACAAACCATGGTACTTAGAGGAGTGTTCATCTACTTTGGCATCGACGTACAGTTCCGGTACACCTGGGCGGGATAAGAGTGTTGCAACAGTAGACATGGACGTGCAGTTAAGGCCTGACCATATCTGCACAGTGGACCACACTGGAACATCTGCCTCTGCACCTCTGGCTGCGGGAATATGTGCTTTAGCATTAGAAGCAAACCCTTTATTAACATGGAGAGATATGCAACACCTTATTGTTATGACTTCACGATCACAACCATTAGAAAAAGAGGAAGGGTGGATTGTAAACGGAGTTAAAAGAAAAGTGAGCCACAAATTCGGATACGGCTTAATGGATGCTGCACAAATGGTTTCTTTGGCAGAGCAATGGGTTAGTGTACCGCCGCAACATATTTGTAAGTCGCAGGAAATAAACGAGGACAAAACAATTGAAACCTCTTTCGGTTACACTATTTCAGTACATATGGATGTAAACGGTTGTAGTGGTACTATGAACGAGGTCAGGTTTTTAGAACACGTCCAATGTAAAATTTCACTGAGTTTTTTTCCAAGAGGAAACTTAAGAATTTTACTCACTTCGCCTATGGGAACTACGTCAACTCTTTTATTTGAAAGGACACATGACGCAACAAGTTCCAATTTTGACGATTGGCCGTTCTTAAGTGTACATTTTTGGGGTGAAAATGCTGAAGGTCGGTGGACTCTACAAATAATAAATGCGGGAAATAATCATGTGACTCAAATTGGCGTGCTTAAAAAGTGGCAGTTAATATTTTATGGAACAGCAACAAACCCAGTAAGATTAAAAAACAAAAGTTATTTTGATTCATATAGCCTATACGAGAATCAGAAAAGCTATCATATAAATGATGTATACGACGTATCTGAATATTCCCAGTTTTTAAACGAAATTGAGCTAGGCTTATCAGATAAAAGGAGTAATAGCAACAACATTCCATCAGCACAAAGGAAAAATGTCCTTGCAGATGCCAACGATAAGCAAGTACAAAGAATGTGTGACCCTGAATGCGATTCTCAAGGTTGTTATGGGAAAGGTCCTACGCAGTGTGTGGCATGTAAACATTATCGTTTGGACAATTCATGCGTTTCCAGATGTCCTCCTAGAAGCTTTGTAAATCAAGGCGGGGTGTGTTGGCCCTGCCATGAATCATGTGAAACTTGTGCTGGAGCCGGTCAAGACTCCTGTCTGACTTGTGCTCCAGCTCACTTACTAGTAACAGATCTAGCGGTATGCTTACAACAATGTCCAGATGGCTATTACGAAGATCCAGATGCAAATGCTTGTTTTCCTTGTGCTGAACATTGTGACACTTGTACTGAAAAAGCAGACATGTGTTCTTCGTGTGCTCATAGTTATGTTTTATATAATGGCTCATGTTTAGCATCATGCCCACCGGGAACTTTCCAGAAGGATGATTTTGGATGCATACCATGTCATGAGAGTTGCGAATCATGTAGCGGTCCAAATGAGACAGAATGTGTTTCATGTCGTATAGGACACTATGCTTACAAGAATCGCTGTATTTCTCAGTGCCCCATTGAGTATTACGCTGATATTCAAAGGAGGGAATGTTTACCGTAAGTTACATAATTATAGATTCTATGTATTTTACGAAGCTACAATTTTATGTATTAGTTATAAAAATATGTTTATCTAACTGCAGGTGCCCTTTAGGATGTGCTGTATGTACATATACCGTTTGTTCGCTTTGTATGGAGAAATGGGTTCTTACAAAAGGAGGTAAATGTATTCCTGAAGGCGGTGAAAAATGTGATACTAGTGAGTGCAAAATTTAATAATTCATCTCTTAATACAGATTATTCATGTAAATGTGCGCTATGCTTGACTTATATACTCGTATGTAAATACTTTTGACTGCTTCGTTGGTTTAGTGCTCGTTAGTACGTCAGTCGTTAGTCGTTAGTAGTACTTAAAATTGCGATGTTGATGGGTGATATTTATTTTTTAATTAAACTATCATGTCCTTTATACTTGGTTTCGTTAACAAAAATATTATTAAATATAAAATTATTAATATTAGGAAATAAGTAAATTTTAAATTAGATAATAAACTAATTTAAATACTGTAAACACCACCATACAACCTTCTTATCTATTTTTGCCGCCAAGCAGCAGTACGTGCACTGATTTATTCCGGTATGAAGGGTATATTGCGATATAAGAGAGCCCCTATGATTACTGCTGTGAGACCATCCATCCTTGTTATTATAAGTGACAACTTATCTGTAGTCATCTTTGTTTGAAGGTAGTTACAAGGGTCAATGAACTGCAATAGCCACTCACTTTATTACGACGTTTTATAGTGGACGGTAAATTCGTTTGATAATTTATTTTTATCAAATAAAATAAAACACTATCATTTGTTTTCAAGGTGAATATTACGAAGCAGGTCATTGCAAAAATTGTCATTCAACTTGTGAGAAATGTAGTGGCCCTAATGAGTGGGACTGTTTATCGTGTACCAGTCCTTTATTGTTGCAGGGTTCGAGGTAAGAATGACTTATTATAATATATTTAGCGCAGTTAAACTAAGCCGATGACAAAAAATTACTCGTTTTTTAGATGCGTTGCAGAATGTGGACAAGGATATTTTCAAACGGCTGGAAGTTGTTCTCATTGTCCACATACATGCTCAACGTGCGTGTCGAGATTAAATTGTACATCTTGTGCTGGTGCTTTAAGATTACAATCAGGAACCTGTAGAGGGATATGTGCATCAGGTTACTACCCTGATGATGGAATATGTTCCAAGTGTTATTTGTCCTGCCAGACCTGTACAGGTCCCAGGCGAGATCAATGCGCTTCTTGCCCTCCCGATTGGCGACTAGCAGCCGGAGAGTGTAGACCGGAATGTCCACAGAATTTTTTCCCTTGGGGTGACAGTTGCCGTCGCTGTCACCATTATTGCCAGGACTGTCACGGAGCTGGACCGCAACGATGCACTTCGTGTCCACATCACTTTTCATTGGAAAATGGTCTGTGTATTGAGTGCCTTAGTTCTCAGTATTATGAGCCAAGATCAAGAACTTGCCGTCCGTGCCATGAGTCTTGCCGATCCTGTTCAGGACCTGGACCTACGAGTTGTGTTACATGTGCCCACCCACTTCGATTAGATAGGTAAATATTATTAAAAATCACATTAATGATCTGCTATGATTATGATTTGCTTCCATACATCAAACAGTGCACAAATACACCTTTTTATACAGATGATTGATTTTTCAAAATTTCGTTCAAAATATTATTTCTTAAAATGTAAATAGTAAATGATAAAATATTTATGATTTAATAATTAGAAATAATAAGGTATGTCTTAATATAGAATAGAATAGAATAATTTTTTTATTCAATATATGTATATAATTCTTATTGAACTTAATATTTCTAATATTTCTATATAATTCTTATTATACATGTATATAATTCTTATTGAAAGTAGTTTTTACTTTACCACTTTTTCGAAAAAAAAAGCCTCCGCCGTGGAGCTTTTTTTTAAAGTAAATTTTACATGAAAGGTTGTACAAATTATTTATAAAATTTACTTTAGAAACACCTTGGAAGCGACCACCTCATTCGCAGGGGTTATTAACAACCTTGTATTCATTAATATTATAATAACCCTTTTTATACAGTTTTTGTTTAAGAAAATATTTATACTTGGTAATAGAGAGACTTTGTATATTTTCTGGGACTTTGTTGTAAGAGCGTATACATTGGCCGGAGAATGAATTACTGATTCTGTGGAGACGAGAAACTGGTATCACTAGCTTCTGTTTTTTCCTAGTGTTTACAGAGTGCATATCACTTTTTTTACTAAAGCTACCTTTGTTTTTATGCACTTACATTAAATTTTCATAAATATACTAAGAGGCCAAAGTTATATTACTTTAAAATTTTCTCTAAGAGAGAGTCTTTTAGTCTTAGAGTCTCGGCTTAAGGTTGTAAATAGCTCTAATGGCCCTCGTCTGCAAAACAAAAAAAAAACATGCGCGAGTGTTGTGGAACACTCGGTGGGATGAAGTTACTTTTGTAGTATTATATTATTGATTAACAAATACAAATAAATGAATTACTAGCGTCTATTAAAATGAAGCGTCATTTATAATAAAATAATATTTCTTTCATGGTAAGATAAGAAAAAGTGCGAGGGAGATGAATATCGTTCCATCTCGTTTCCTTATAACCCCGAAGGCCGTCTACACTTCGTCAGAAGAGATCGTGACGAAAAAATCTTACACTTTTTCTCATCTAGCTCCCATCCGCCAAATTCGTATAAGTTTCGTATTCGTATAAATAAGGAACTTCGTTCCAAAACAGATTCTAAAATCAATCTATGTATTTTATTCTACTTTTTTATGTTGTGTCTCTGGTATAACCACTTATGCCTGTATAGTGGATGCCTGAATGAAGATTTGATTTCACAGGTTGGCGATTGCATCACCATATGTTTCACACATTTAGCGATGAGTAACCATGGTCGCTCTGGGTATATGGTGACGGGATAAGACTATCCATCGCCCCATATCATTCAGCGGATATCGTAAGAGCTGAACTTGGGAACTGCCACAGACATCTTAATGGACTCTAAAATTGAAGCCAATATTAACAAAATGTAAATTACCTAACTGAGTGTAGGCCATAGATTAATATAATTGGTACTTCGTAATGATAGGAATCGTTTTATGATAGTACCGATAAAATTATATGCCCCCTATTTTTAAATAGACAGTAATTGTTATGTATATATTTATTTCATTTCATTCAAAATGTGAGTTGCAGACCGCTTTCTTTCTAAATTTTACAATTAGTGGTAATAATATAGTAAATAATTTATAGGATTAACTATTTATATTTATTCTTAAGGTATATTAACGCTGAAAAATTATTTTACTGACTAAAATAATTTCGAATATATTAAGCTTAGAAACAGGGGGCAAACGAGCAAGCGGCTCACCTGATGGTAAGTGACAACCGCCGCCATTAACAACTGCAACACCAGGGGAATTGTAGATGCGATGCCGGCCTTTTAAAAAAGAGTAGGCTCTTTTCTCGAAAGGTCCCTAAGTCGTATCGGTCCGGAAAAATCACAGGTGATAGTCGATTCCACAAGTTATGCGAGGAAGAATACTTCCCTTAAATCGCACAGTGGTGGATCGCCAATCATCCAGATGGTATCGCGAGTATATTATATACATAAAATTACTATATTCATATAGAATACCATGTTAATCATGTAGTGACTGTGTAAGAATATCCACCTCTATATACCTGTGGTTGTCGTAAAAGGCGATAGAGGGAAATAAAACAAGAGATGTGCATCAGAATTTTTCTGACAACAATTCTAAATAATAAAAAACTTCGGTTACCAATAGAAACATGATCGCTAGGAGGCAATTTAGAGGGAAAGTTTATTTTAAGCGTGGACTTTCGATATTTTGTATGTGGTAGAATCATGCTGCAGCTATGTTATGGTTGTAGCACGAATGGGCCGGCTCGACCGCGGAAGGACCACGCTCTCACAGAATACCAGCGTAAAATAGCAGCTTAACGCTGCTGTGTTTCGTATAGTGAGAGTAGAGAACTGGAGACCCTTTTTACTGGAACCGAGGCATTCCATCTTAGTCCTCACGGGTGACACCGCATCTGCATTTTGATTCGTAATTAAAGATAGATGTAGATGTCTATGGGCCACAGCAACCACTTACCATCAGGTGGACTGTGTTCGCTTAAAAAAGTCTGTGGGAGTGATAATAATGACTATATTTTTATTTTGTGTTACAGAGTGAACCATAAATGTTTGCCATGTTGCATGGAAAATATATCTTCTATGTTCTTAATCCTCAATCAAACAATGGATTGCTGTCATTGTGACAAAGATATGGGTAAGTTATAAAACTTAGATTCGTAGTTATATGTTCCTTTATATTTTCGCGGATATTAACCATTGAATAAAACTAATTTTACGCATTTAATCGCGTTTAATGGAACGCCGTGAATTAAAAAATTAAAATTAAACTCTTAAGACCCGTAAAATTAATTTAATTCAATGTATAATACGTAATGTTTAAAATTATTATTATTAACTCTATTGTGAATTTTGAATCAATTTCTAAAAGATTTATTGAGAAATATGAAAAATATTTTTATACTTGACTAAATTCAAACTGTTTGATTATATAAAATTGGCAAAGTATACAGTTAAATATATAAAATTGCCTAAGTATATATTTAAATTGTTTTTCTAGGTGGTTGTTTAAATGGATCATCAGCTGGAAAACGTCGTATTGCTGAAAACATCAAGGCACATTTGACCGCATCTTTTTTTGTGGATGATGCAAAAGATCCCCCAAAAATTTTACAGTTAGATCGGGACTTATTAATTGCTTGGTGTGTCGGCGCAGCCGTTGGTGTTATCGTTGCAGGGGTGCTAATTATAATAGTAAGTTAATTTAACAAAATGTTAACAATCGAGAACTGCTACTAATTAAAAAATATGAGAACTTCATCGTGACTTCCAGTTCTCATAGCATATTTATATAAAAATTTCCGTAAGCAACCTAAGTAAGCTTAAGATGTGTGTTTTAATAAAATGTTCACCATAGATTTGGACTCACGGCTTTCCGAGTGTGTAGTCCGCTGACTTAAACATTAGTTTACTCTCGTTTGTGTGTGTTTATGTCGCTGGGGATAAAATAATAAAAATATGATGGATATTTTTCATGATCTTACGGTTGATATCGGAACAAGCTCTTACCTTACCTAAGGAGGGAGCGATTTCAGGGAAAGGGCCGTAACGGCGCGTTCGGCACACATTTTTAACAGCCACCATTGCTGTATAGTAGCGACGTAAGAAAATCCACTACCTACTCCCTAACATCCCGTGGGTTTCGTGTGAGATAACAGAAGCCAAGTCCGAATGAGCACCTCGCTGAATACTCGTCACTCAGATGTATGATGTTGAAGGAGTGATGACCTGATGAAACATGTAGGTAGGTGACGAATGCATATGACTCGGGGCTATCTATTATAGAATAGAATAGAAAAGAATGAATGGAATGATTTTTATTAAATACTGATTATTACACAATACTTATTGAAAGTCATTTTTTATTTACCACTGGTTCGGAAAATACCTCTGTCCTTCCTAGGACAGAGGTATTTTCCAGAACCAGCAAGAAACCCAGCGGTAATATCTCTATTATATCTTATATCTATAATCTACGATCGGCAGTGGAGATGATGGTGATTTTCATGATGATCAAATGAATAACTAATATAAGAACTAATAGAAGAACTAATATAAGGTCAACACGTGGCTAATCGTAATGCATCTGGTTAAAAAAAAGTTATTTTTATTTTATATTATTATCTGTTTAGATTAAATTACGTATTCTATACCTTTGTATTATATTTTTGAATTCCAGTATTAATACATACTAATTTGTATTCTTTAAATAAACGTTTTCCGTGTAGTGGCGGCGTAGGAAAATCCGCTACCCGATAATGAAACAAAGCAGACGACAGAGGGTAATAAAACAGATGAGCAGAAGCATCTTCGCCTGCCAAGCGTAACGACTATGGTAAACATACCTATGAGGCTATCTTTTAAGCAAGCTTAGTGTCGGGCAACGACCCACCAGATGAAGTGATGACCTGATGAAACACGCAGGTAGTTGATAAATGCATGAGGCTCAGAACCGTAATTTATGGCAATCTATGGGGAAGGGGGGGGGGGGTTTATGTTCAGTAGTGCACTTTTAATAGATAGTAAGATAGTGAATGAATGATGGCATAAATGTTGTTTGTCGCTTTTACAGTTAAGATCAAAGAAACAAAAAAAACATCGCACGTTGTTTCCGAGGGCCTTCTATTCACAATTGACCACAGTCGATGATGATCTGGTTACACTTGCCACTTCTACTACTAAATTAAAGGTGGCACCAACCGAAAACGTCGAAATGAGAAAAACTACGACTGAACTAGAAGAGCCAACATAACAATTGGAGCCTAAATCAATAGGTTAAAAAATAAATTTACACCACTGACTGATATTTAGAAATTCTTTTTGTTTAGTTTTTCTTAATAATATATTGTATTTATGTCAAAACATTGAGAGGTAGTCTACCAGTCGTCTTATAATATGTCTTTGTTCCTATTTCTAGTCACCGGTATTGATATATAATCCTGGAAATTTCCATCACAAGGCGTCAACATAATTTTTTTTGCATTTCTCATAATTAACATTTACAACGCTAATTATACGAGACCGTGTGAGTAAATTTTCGGATGCCATCAACTCAGCTCAAATATCGTATCGTATACAATATAAAAGTATTAGTAAACATATATGACGAATTTGTTAAAGAAGTATTTGAAAAAATCTTTTAAATCGACTGAATAAGAAAATTTTAGCCTGTAGCTACTTTATATTTATTTGCAGGCTATTGAATATAAACTGCTTTGGTAACAAAATAAAAGCCTTCAGCTAAAGGAGGCTTAAGAACTTATTTAATTTTGAAATAGGAGTTTTTTTTTTCAAAGTAAACTATTTTACCTTAAAAGGCATTAACTCCAAGTTATCAATATAAATTACTTTTAACGTTGAAATGTTAGATATTCTCATCATGTTTGCGACTTTACATATTTTTCAAATCTCAGTTCTAAGAATTGTTTCCCCTTAAACTTATAGCAAATGTATTTAATAAAATACTAGTTCAATTCACCAGGTGATATTTAGTAATATGTGTATTCGTATAATTCGTAAGTTTCACAATATTATTAATTTTAGACAAAACATTAGGTCATTGAGCTCAGACTAGACATAAAACTTTATAATGGGACCTAAAAGTTGTTAGCTTATCATTTGTTAAATCTGCACAGGAAGTGTAATCTGGTACGTTAAAATCAAGGGTACCCTTGATTTTTAATAATTAAATGCAGAACATTGACCTGGGCGCTATCCCAAAATTTCACAACACTTAAGAATCTGGTGTTTGACCTCCGTAGGCGCCATTAAAATTTCTGTTTAGGTATTTTACTTAATATTGATTGACTACTTGATCGATTGTTGGAAAACCGTAAAGACGAGATATTATGAATTCGAAAAATATTTTTCGAATTCATAAAATCTCATCCTTGTATTCAATCCTATATATATATATTTCGAAGTAGTGCGGCGAAATCTCTTCTATACGAGTGAGAAAGGGTCTTGTTTTTAACAAAATAATTGTAAGATTTATAATAAAATATCATTTTGTTAATATTTGATACTCATTTTTTATGAGAGGCAACCGAGCATGTATCCATCACATAATTGTAAGTAAGTGATAAGAGTAACACCAGAGTAATTGCAGATGGGATAGCTACTTACTTAGAAAATATTTTTTTCGTTAATTACTGTACAACCGTCAAATAATATTATATTATGTTTTATTACATATAATATGAATTTACTTACTACTTTACTTACTTTAAATGAAAAAAGTCTTTAATTTATGTATGTAATTATGGAAATGATTACATTGTCTTTAATCGTACCAGACATTACTTAAATAAATAATTTTCCATTGTACGTACACTTAAACATATACCAATATTTATTCATATAGGATATCTCAAAATTTGTTACTTTTTTGTAGGTTTTGTGTCATTATATAGTATGGTTCCAACGTGGTGTAAATAGAAGTAATCAATTTATCAATTATGTAATAAGGCTGTGTATATATGTAAATAGATACTGAATAAATATATTGATGGTTTTTATGACAGATCTATGCTGTTTTATTTCATATCTGTAAACTATTGTTTTTGTGAACTATCGTTGAGGATAGTTTATCATGTACATCTGTAGTGACATTGTAAGAATAGACTAGGACAATATAATAGAATAGGACACCCATGGGATGATATCCCATATCATCCTATGGGTGTCGTTAGAGGCGACAGAGGAAGAAAAAGCAGCAGGAGAGCAGTAGCTACTTCCTAATAACAACTAAAAATTAAAATAAAACTGCTGTTGCCAATTCACCTGCCAAGCATGGCAGCTATGGCAAATATCTCCGCGATGAGGTAGGTAGAGAAAACTTTTATCCAGCAGTGTACTTTATTATGCAACTCCTAGGTCAGACGACCATAGCTGTCAGTGATATCATTGGTTCCACTGTTGAACATAGGAAATTATTGTAATACTAGCTGTCCTCCGCGACTTCGCCCGTGTAAAATTTAATACGATTTCATGGGTTTCAATTTTTAGCGCGGAACCCTAATTCTTTTTCTAAATAAAAGTATGTTAAGTTACTCCTTATAACATCCGCTATCTGCCAGTGAAAGTCCAGTCAAAATCGGTCCAGCCATTTCGGAGGTTAGCCGGAACAAACAGACATACAGACAGACAAAAATTAAAAAAAATGTTTTGTTTTGTTATTAGTACCGTATATACTTTCATATGCATTTAGTAAAAAGCTGTTATTTTAACTTTACAAACATACACTTCAATTTTATTTATTTGTATTTGTATAGATATCGATTCAAACTCTTACTAGAAGCTGGAAAAAGAAAATGTCACTTTTATCACAAATTCCTTTCATACAATGAGACTAAACGCATTCGCGATATACTCGTATATAGTATCTCGGATATCATATATAGTATTTTGGGCCCAGGCCTTTAATTGATTCCAATAGCGTGCAGTCGTAACTAGTAATGACCTACTACTCCCCAACTGATTCTTCTTTTATTAGTTTTGGTTTGATGGGCGTCCGTCACCGATTGTATAAAATAAATAAAGATCCGTGCGTTTCAATGTCTAAATTAATTTATTATAAAACAAACAAATGTATTTGTTTTGTTATATCTTAAATCTAAGGTCACCCAGGATACAATTGAACAAAAAACTGACAGCAATGTAATTAATTGAACAAGGCCGCATGAGTAACGAGCGATATCGGCATGAAAGCATTTGCCAAGTGTTTACGCAGCGGTCATCTGTCACCATAACTTAGACACTCTAGGGGACTTGAGCAAGGCCATTTCTCATCTGTCAAATTCATTTGTTCCTGTTGTTGTACTAACTTCAAACAAATATCAAATTACAGCAAATCTAGAAATTTATAATAAAATTATCGCGACAGTCGCCTTTTTAAAGAAACTGTCATGTGACAAAAAAAATACAACAATAAATCTGATGTACTTAAAAGATCTTTTTTTTATAGGATAAGGGTGACAAACGAGCAAACAGTCCACCTGATGGTAAGTAGTTGCTGCGGCCCATAGACATCTACATCTATCCTCTATTACAAATCAAAATGTAAATGCGCTACCAGCCGTGAGGACCAAGATGGAATGCCTCATTTCCAGTAAAAAAGGCCTCCGGCCACCTGCACTCACCAAGCGAAGCGCAGAGGTAAACCTCTACTTCACGCTGGTTTTCTGTGAGGTCGTGGTACCACCCCGGTTCAAGCCAGCCCATCCGTGTGACAGCAAAAGATGCCGCGTGACTCTACCACTGTTTAGATTTACACTTAAAAGATTCAATCCACGTGTTTACCACAAGCTTTACATTTATGACTACTGGAACGTACTATTGTAAATCGTGAGTAATGGGTTCGAACTCTTTCAAAATGACGTTTGCGCAAATATGGATATTAATTATGACTAATTATTTTCTTGTTCAGAAGTCCAGAAAACATATGAAAAATTTTTGCAACCTAAAAATAGTTCAGGATAATTTAAATATGTATATAAGTTACTACATTTATTAAGTCGATTAATGATTAATTTTAAAACTCTTAGTTTTCAGGAACAAACAATTAGTGTAAGGGATAGTATATGAATACAGATTACATGATTTTTTACGTGTTAGAGCAACTGCAAACATATAGCTGATGGCTGAAAAGTTATATACCCGGTTGGGGAAATATCAGTTCTTGGGTTTTACTAACAAGAAATTTTCAGTAGCAGTTCGGAGTCAGGAAGTTGGCGTCGTTTGTCCCCCTTGCCTTGGAAAGCACGTAAAGCCGTTGGTACTACACCTGATCTCTTTCCGGCCGTTTAAGGTTGCAGTCCCATCGGACTATGAGAGTATTTTTTTTATTGGATAAGGATGACAAACGAGGACACATTCCACCTGATGGTAAGTGGTCGCTGCGGCTCATAGAAATCTACATCTATCTTCTATTACAAATCAAAATGCAGATACGTTGTCACCCGTGAGGACTAAGATGAAATGCCTCATTTCCAAAAAAGGGGGCTCCAGTTCTGTACACTCACCATACGATACACAGCAGCGTTAAGCTGCTATTTTACGCTGGTGTTATGTGAGAGCGTGGTCCTTACCCAGTCCAGCCGACCCATTCGTGCTACAACTATACTACTTATATAGCTGCAGCATGGCTCTACGACGTATGAGAGTTGAGAGTTATATAGAGAGTGCACCTAGCTTGCATAAACACTCGGGCATTATAATCCGCTCCTGCGGAGATAGCTGGTCTCTATTGAGACCGCAATGAACAAAAGTCGGTCTGGAGGACATTATCACATAGCTGCAGCACGAATAGGTCAGCTCGACTAGGGTAAGACCACGATCACACAGAATATCAAATAAATAGAGCAGAATAATGCTGCTGTGTTTCGTATTGTGAGTGTAGAGATTCTGAGACCCTTTTTACTAGTAACAAAGCATTTCATCTTAGTACTCAGAGGTGACAATGCATCTTCATTTTGATTTTGTATGGGCCATAGTACCCAGTAGTAAGTATCATCAGTGACATAGTTTTTCATCCTTATTCTATGAAAAGAAATGTACACATTACAAGTTATTAATAATAAATTTTGTTTGGGAAAAATATGGAAGATATCAGTTATAAGAACTTCTTACGGTCCTTATTGTCATCAGATTCTTTGTATTAATTGCGAACGTAAAAATGATTAATGACCGGAATCTGGAAACAATGGCGAAAATTCCTGTTTTATTGGACAATTTCAGTACTTGTCTGAAGACTAATAGTACGCCGTTTATTCCCTTAACGTTAAATCATTTATTTCTCTTACCGTATACTAAGAATCCTTTTTACAATTTTTTTTCTTGTATCACTAACAGCCTATATTATACACCCCATTGTTGGGCACAAGTCTGCTCTCATTTCTGAGAAAATTTTAGGGCAAGGATGTGTTCGCCGCACTGCCCCAATGCGTGTTGGCGAACTTCACATGTCTTCGAAATATTTTTTTATTATTTCCCAGACATGCTGTTTTCCTTCATCGCCGAGCCTGGTAAATCAGCATTTAAAATTGCAATTAACAATTTCATTGGTGCCGGCGGGGACTGAACCCGCGTTGCTCGTGTACTGTAAAATTTACAGCGAGCGCTTAGCCCCTGAACTAATTAGGTGAGCTGAGCGTTAATTATCTTAATAAAAAATACAAATAAACCCAGGCGAAACCAGGGCATGTCGTTATGTACAATATAAATAAATAATAAATAAAAGTTTATTGTTTCCAACATATTATTAAATTAGTACAATTTTGAGGACTTCTTGGAAGTATAAAAATTCTTCTGGTAGAAGGTGCTTATTCTACATAAGTATATTTTAAACGAAACAGAAACTGACCGATGATAAAGTCTAATACAGCTTTAGTTGGATCGTAATTAAGTGTAATAAGCCACTCATTCTTTTTTTCTTACAGTCGTATGTCTTTAATGGATTATATTTGCAATATTTTATTATTGAAAACATTAGCGTATAAACAGTGCGTAATTTTAGTGTTGACATAAGAATCTGAGACGTTGTTTTTCACTGTATCAATGTATTCTGTGACTGTAGGTCGTGTCAGGAATCTAAAGATAGCCCAGCGAGTGATAGAGAAATCTATTTCTCGAAGTTTCTCTGCGTGATAGAATTCGTAATGAGGATGTTTACTGCGGATTTAGAACCAGAGTAATCGTCATGGCCGAACGGATCAGAAAGATCATATTGCAATGGGTCGTCCATAGCGTTCGAAGCACCGACATCCAATAGGAAATGTTCTCAAGTGGCAGCCTCGTACTGATCAATGAAGTGTAGGGCGGGGCTTCCCTACACTTCATTTACCACTAAAGTGACAACCTGGTAAGATATTCAGGAAGTATATGGATGCATTTGGCACGGTCGATGAACCGTGTTTTGTGGTGTTCCTTGGAGATTATTGTCAGCAGTGGATGTGCATAGGTCTATATTGATGATAATTTACTATGACTATGACCAGATAATTCGAAATAAAAATTAAATATGTATTTATTTTTACAAATAATGAATCTCATTCTATGTAAATCTCAAAATGCGGAGATATTTTAAAATTTAAAATTTGTTTTATTAAATTACAAAGAATTCGATGCTATATATACTGATAAATAATTTATACATCTAACATTTAATGTAAAATCAATTAATTACTACTAACAACGGATAAGGGACTTTAGCTATAAGCTGTGAGTGGGAAGAAGTGAGACAGATAGTGACTTTAAATCCTGGAACCCAGTGAATCGAAAAATTGAGAATTAGATTAGGCAAATCACTTTTCATTCCAATCCGTACTCGGCGAAGTTTGCCCTTTTAAATTTTATTATCTTGAAGTGCGTCGATCCGATGTTGGGGCCAGTCTGTAAAACGATATTTCGGTAGGCAAATTAATTTTATTTACAAATAGATAGTTCGTCTAAATTTTGATAAAAATATTTACCTTTGTTTGAATTTGTATCAAAAATAAATAATAACAGATTTACAGGGTTTAGTTTATCTGCATTTTCTCCCGTTCCATCTTCTCCCACTTAGTGAGCTATGAAAAGGACTATGCTCGACGTTTCCCTGCCTGAAAGATATCGTAATGAGTATTCGGAACAGAACTAGAATAACCGTTATAGCCCATCTACCAAACTGTTTG